>OMNN01083983.1:0-19084 GCA_900302755.1 Chromis chromis | reverse complement strand
CCTAATATTGTGTTGGTCCCCCTTATGTGGTCAAAAATGCTCTGAACCATTGGGCATGGACAAGAGGACTCAGGGTGTCCTATGGGGTCTGACACCAGGACGTTGGCAGTGGATCCTTTGGGTACTCTGGGTTTTGCAGTGGGGCCTCTGTCAATCAAACTTGTTCCACTGCATCCTGTTGATGCTTGATCAGAATGGGGTCGAGGAAGTTTGAGGGTCAAATTAACATCTCTGTCATGTTCCTCCAGATGTTCCTGATTGTTTGATGTTTTTGCCATGTGGTGGGGAGCATTTTCCTGCGGGGGTAGGCCAGTGACATTTGGGATTGCCATTTGCATGAGGGAGTGTGCTTGTTCTGGGACAATATTTATTTGGGTGTCAAAATCTCATCAACACAGATGGCAAAATCCAAGGTTTTCCAGCAGAACACCACATAGTACCAATATGATCAATGTTATTCACTTCACCTGTCAGTGGTCATGATGTTATGGCTGATCAGTGTATATATATATAGTATATTTTACTGATGTTAATGGATTCAGAAATCCTCCTTGACCTCTGACATACAACATACAGGCTCATTATTCACAAAATAATATAAAAATTGCAATGCTGTAACTGTGTAATTATACTAAATGCTACCACATTTCCTTTTTCATGTGGCTGTGCAATGTCTGAGTGCAAGAGTACAACACATCTTTCATTTACCATCACTGCACTGAACCAGAATTAAGTTTTCCTCAGAGCCTCAGACAGCTCAAAGTGTGCACCCAGATACAATCTGGCTTTTTATGGAAAAGAGGACGAGGTAACACCAGGCTGCACAGCTATCTGTCAGCAAAATGTCAGTCTGACTGTCACAGTGCAGCAGTATTACTGGACTCACAAACACACAGCAGTGGGCAGAGAAGACCCCTGATTCGAAATCTCTGATTCAGAGTTCCTGATTGTTGCTTCAACCCGCCGTGCTGCTCCTCGGCCCCGTTGCAGCCCGTCCAGCAGCAGCAGCAGGAATGTGGTCGGCTCTCGCCAAACATTATGTCATCAACAACGACTTCTAATGAACAAAGCCAAGGCACGGCTCATCTGTTTAGCATTGTTAGCACTCCGATCCAACATAAATGTCTTCAGCATCAGCCAAAATATCTCTTATGACTCTAAAGCAGAAAAGATATATGAATGTGAGTATATTCATTATAATGGAATGATGTTTGTCAGGTAAAGTCAACTAGTATTTGTCCCTGAATTTGTAAAGCTGAAACAATGAGCTGATTAAGTCTCAGAAAATCAGTCTGCAGCTATTTTAATCATCAGTTTAAGTGTTAAGCAAAAATGTTTGATAGTTACAGCTTCTCAATGTGAGAATTGCTCTTAAGTAATAACAAACTGAAAGTCTTTGTGTTAAGAGCTGCAGTGAATGGGCTTTTCTCACTGTTTTCTCCTGTTTAAACTGATACTGACACCTCAAAGCTTAGTGATGAATTATATTCAAATCGAATGCAGTGTTAGATTTCAGTCCATTGCATTTTTTTAAAGTAATTCACTGCAAAACACACAGATGGCCTTCAGATGTACGCTCTAACAATGAAACAATGAAATCTCCTGCCTCTCCAACCCATCACAAACGCTGCCATCATGACGGACGACACGTTATGTAATTCTCATCTCAGCCCATCCAGCTTGTTGCAGGACTGACTGGGCTTTTTTCTCTGTGAACTGAGAGCATTGTGTCACAACAATTTTACATCTCCATTACCGTGTTTTTGTCAAACGGCGGTGGGAGCGGGCCTACACAAAACTTCTCCCAACACACAGGAATATCTCTGCACGCTGCCTTGCTGCAAAAGGTCAATCTCTGACTAATCACGGTTCACACAAAGTGGGCCGCGAGAGCAACGTGGAGACCTGCTCATCCATGACACCGTGAAGAGAGCTGCACATTATAGACGGTTATGTTTAGATCATTTATAATGATGGGAAGCACTAAACCGTGAAAGTGACTAATGACTTTGGTGTAAATAAACCGGAAAGATGCAGCGAAATCAAAAGAAAAGAATGAATATTGACTGCTGGCAATGGTTTATCAATTAAAAATGGTAAGGATTTACGGATAATGGCTTTTAAAAGGAGGATTTGCAGGTTTTCACTGTTTTACATCATCTCACCTTATAACCTTTTGAATTTTTAGCTGCTGGTTAGTGCTAAAATTGTCAATTTATTGATTAGTCCATTGACAAAATCAATCATCAATTATTTTAATACCTGTTTGAGCAAAAGTGCCAAATATTTGCTGCATCCAGCTCATCAAATGTCAGAGTTTCCTGTTTATTCACAGCTTTATATCAAGGTGATCTGAACATCTTTGTGTTTTAGAGTGTGTCAGCTTGGGGTTAGGGAGATTTCTTTGTGATTTTCTGATATTTTACAGTCTAAATAATCAATCAAACCATAGAAAAAACAATAAAATGGCTAATTAATACTGTTAATGAATGTTGGATGCAGCTAATCACACAATACGAGACATTTAAAGATGTTATGTTTGCTTTTTGGAAATCTTTTAAGCATATTTTCCACATTTCTACCAACAATTCAGTTACTCAACATATTAATCCATAATAATAATGATTATTAGTTGCAGCCTCAGTAAGATCACAGTGACACACACACACACACCTGGTGCAGAGTCTCCTAGTAGAGTTCACACACACACACACACACACACACACACACACACACACACTGATGCTACTGGCTGCTGCCATCAATCAGGTTATCGATCAGAAAACAGTTATCGATACACCATTGTGATCTCCAATGTGAATATGAGCATGAGATGATGGCTGAGACTCACTCTGTGGCTCCGGTGCCGTTGATAGTGTTTCCATCAGGGATCGGGTTGAGTTGGATCGGCTCTGGCTTCCTTCTCTTCTGCATGTTACACACAAGAAAGAAAACAACTCACACGAGCTGCAGGAATATGGATGGAAACCCAGCAGACAAGAGGCAGGTGTGGAAAACGAGGCTGTCAGGTGAGAGGACTGAGGCTGACAGAGGAGCAAACAGAGCAGAGCTGTCATGAGCTGCAGCCTGATTTTCTTCTTAATGGGTGGATGTGAATGAAACGTCACGAAAATATTTACATTGGTCTTCCGGACAGCGTGGCTGGGCTTGTTGCAGAGCGCCCCCTGCTGGTGACAGCCCGCAAAACACGTCCATTCACACCACAGCTGGGAGCAGAGCTGAATCAAACACTGAGGTAATTTATGGGGGGTTTATTCACATGTACTATAAAAATAGACACATTATTATAGTGGTTGAAAAAATACTCAGACCCTTCACTTAGGTAAAAGTACCTAAACAACAATGCAAAAATACTAAAATAATACTAATAATACATTTATTTATATAGCATCTTTAAGAACAGCACTCACAAGGTGCTTTGGCAGTCAAAACATGCAAACACAGACAATCAAGCAAGACATAAGGCATAAGGAGACGAGGCAGAGCAGTCAAATAAACATAAATAGTAAAAATTATGATAATAAGTTAAATGAATAATTAGCTAGATTAGGACGCATGTCAAACAAAGGAACTAGGCAGTTTAAAAATTGAAGAATAAGACTGAAGATTAAAAGTTAGAAATTAAAAATCAAACATTAAGAATTTAATTAATTAAGTTCTTTCACACCAAAGAACTTGGCAGCTAAAATTTAAATAAAGCAAGAGAGAACATATAAAATAAACAGGTAAATAGTACATAAATGCAGAATGAAACACTAAAACTAATTAAAGCTAAAGTAATAACAGTAAGTCAGTCAAAATCCCACTCAAGTTTTAAGTACTGAAGTTTTAACAACAAAATGCACTTACTATGTGTTAAAAGTACTTGTTATGCAGAAAAGTGGCCCTGATAAGGGATATGTTATTATTATAGGGTAAACTGGGATAAGAACTATTGTGTGTTTGTGATGATGTGCAGTGTTTGATGTCTGTCAAACATAGTGTCGAGATGAAAGGCTCAGTTTTGGTCTCATCAGACCAAAGAATCTTCTTCCAGTTGACTTCAAAGTCTCTCACAAGCCTTCTGGCGAACTATATTCAAGCTGTAATATGAGCTTTTTTCAACAGTAGCTTTCTCTTTACCACTTTAGCTATCACAGGTGAAGAACAGGCAACAGTTGCTGTATGCACAGTCCTTCGGAGGAGTCATTGGTGTCTTGGTGGCCGTGATGGTCGCTCAGTTTTCAAGGATGGCCTGCTGTAAGCCATTTCTTAATGATGGATTTAAAAGTACTCCAGAGGATACTGACTTAGAAATGTTCTGGTATCCGTCCCCTGATTTATGCTTTTCAATAACCTTTTCACAGAGTTGCTTGGAGTTGGAGTGTTCTTTTGTCTTCATCGTGTAGTTATAACTAGGGGGACTGATTCACCAGTGACTGGACCTTCCAGATGTCTTTATACTGCAGTCACTTGAGACACATTCACTGCACACTCATGATCTCAGTTTAATTTAATTGTGTAACTTGTAGTACCAAATGGCTGCACCAGGTGAGTCGCTCTAAATGGGGTGCATACTTATTCAAGCACTTATTTTATTTTTGCATTATTTTATTGACATTACTATGCAAAAATGTGATGTAATTTATAATGTTCTTGTTTATATGCTCTGTTACTTTATGTAAAATCTTCATCTGGAAAGTAACTACAATGATGGAAATTTAATACGCTGATTTGATCATTTTTGGCTGAGTATATTGAAACTACATTCGTTTGAGACCTAAGATATAAGAAAATAAAAGGATTCAGTATTTTCCACCAGACTGTTATTCCAGTGAGGGGAGGGATTTGAGACATCTTGGGGAATGAAACTGAAGAACTCATTTTTCGCTCCTGTAAGAATTTTCTGGGAACATACATTATGGAGCCTGATGATCACATTACCCTGGATACAACAAGTCTTTTCTCAATCACCAGCCAGTTTTGAATCGAGGTCACCTTACAAGATCCAAAATAAGAAACTCTTCCTTAATTGTAATTTAATTTCAAAATGCAAACTGTAAATACTGAGAAAGATGTGGCCACATTATTACTAAATACACCTGCACAATCTCAATTTTTTTTTTGGTGAAATTGTGAGAATAAATTCAGCAAAATGTTTATTAGTGTAGTCATAGTTACAGGTGATGTTTAACTAGAACAGATTATAAGAGGTGTTTTGGACCATTTATGTATATTACGTGGGCAGAATATTAAAAAATCTTCCAAAAATGCAGCTCAGTATCCATAAACCTCAAAAACATTTAATTTCTTTATGACAGTGTCCAGAAATAATGGCAGAATAGTTGTATTGGCTTCCATTAAATCGTACAGGTGTACCACCAAGCATCTCCAAATAACATCACTAATGAATGATCTGTAAAGGTTGTGTTTACTTACATCTCATTATCAGGTAATAGTACAAGATTTTGTTTAAGTCAGTAATTCAGAAACTGTATATTTGAGTGTTATTGGATAAGATATGAGGATTGGCTGTGTGACTGAAAGTGCCTCTCAACATAACAAAGAGAAAATAAAGGAGCATAAATGAAACTAATCAGACCTTTTTAATTAAGCTTCTTTCATCCCACCATAATATCCTCACAGTAATTTGAATTATCCAAAAATCAGAATAACAATGATGCACCTGGCCCTTCCTCTAATATTCAGGCTGAAATATTATTCTAATGATAGTGCTTCAGGTGCTTTACATTCTCACTAAATGTAACCACAAGATGTATTCAAATCAAGAGCAAACAAAGAGTCGAAATTACATTCACATAAGTTGTGAGTTATTATTATGCAAAGGATAGTGTTTTATTGCAGGAAACTCATGTGAACACATTTTTAAAAAGACTCTCGTGACTAATTGAATGTCATTAATTTCTAATTAGGATGGAATATGTGTTCAAATAGTGGAAATTAAACAAATGGCCATTAAGTCAAAAAATTCAAAACAAAGCAATAAAAGATGTGAAAGCTGCTGAATCTCATGGGATATTTATTTGGTAAACCTTTAATATTTATAGCTATTCTCAATTTTGTCTTGCTCCCATATTAGTCTGAATCTACAACATTTCTCTTTTTAACAGACAAGCAGAGGCATAGATTTTAGCAGTTGAGGTCATTATCAGCCTTTCAACAAAACAGTGAACATTTCTGTACATATTCTGCCTCTGTTCTACTTGTTTCAGTCCAAAATCACCAAGGATTCAGTGTCTGATTTCATCCACAGCAATACCCTCCCCTCTTTAATACTTCCCTTTGTACATTTCGTATCTTTTATTATTGTTGACGCTCTCTGTGGCTGTTCGGAGGATTAAAAGGAGCTGGTGATGATTCTTTTTATATTGTACAAAAGGTCTGATTTTTGCAGGAGCTCAGAGTTATGCTCAGCTGTCCCTTGGCTTTATTTTCTTTTCCCACTAATGCAAGCACTTGCTTACACTTTGGTGTATAAAAAATTCAGTGCCCAATGGATTTTAAATATGACAAAGCTATTTTATTAATACAAATGAATACTGGTTAAAATAGACTTAATAAAAAAAACGCACTTATTTATCCATAAATCTTTAAATGTGTTCTATTAGATCCGTGGACCCTAACCTAGAAGGAGTCCCTGGGGTGGCTATGTTACTTAAAACCCAGTTCTAAGTGCTGATTTTTGTCTCTGTGCCTCTATCTTCTCAGCTCTTTAACTGAGCTGCTCAAACAACCATAACAATAACCACAACTTGTCTAAACCTTACCCAAACTTTACACTGAGTCCTCACCTTAAAATGTAATAATTTGCATTATGGGGACCACATAAGACCAGTGTTACAGATAGGAGTATATGAGGATATGCCAGGGTTTGATTGAGGTAAATGTTGTTATCAGAGGGATGTGTTGTGGCCGCAACCTTACAAGGACACCAACTGCACTCATACTGGAAAACCAAAACGGGCCATTTTGATTTGATTCATAGTGACACACACAGAATACTTAGATACAGATCTACTGCGTATGCATGGACCACGTCCAAAGTAGTACAATAATAACAGCTACGCATCCGTGGCAACAGTGTTAAGCTTTGATTACATTCCCTTGCAGATGGACACATGGACAGCTGCTGTGAGGGAAAGATAAACTCACTGCTGGGTTGTTGGTAGATGTAATATTGTTTACAATATGGAGAATGAAAGTACATCATTGCAATGAGGAACCTCATTATGAGGAACCTTATTCAACACAGGGGGAGGGACCTCACTTTTCTCTCCCCAAAAACAAGAAGTACAGCTTTTATAGTGAACAGATAGTCATAATTTGCCTTTCTTTCTAAGAACAAAAACCTTTTAGGAGTTTAAATATATCTTCTGAGGTGTAAAACCACAAACATTACCCTTTTGTCCCTTTAGGCAACTCTTCCATAATTTTGCTGAGCTACATGAAATTTACTCTACTAACTTGAAATAGTTCCCCAACAATAAATGTACATGAACATGAAATGATGATAAATGATAACCTAAGAGCTTGTGAGAGACAGAGGTGCAAAGGACGAGGACTCACAGGTGAATTCAAAAACAGGGTTTTTATTTCACCTAAAAATGACAAAACCAATACTAAATTCGGGCCCATAAAAGAGGTCAAAAGAACATAACTGACCGAAGGCTATAAGCAACAAATTAGCAGAGCAAACCAACTACACTGACCAAACAAACTCTGAACAGACCTGAAAAACGCTGAACAAAAAAGGGATATATATATACTGACTGATCAGACCAATTACACACTATAGGGGAGACATAAAACACATAAACTAACAACAAAAAGCACAAAACAGTACAATTGATCAGCTTAATCAAAAGACTAATAATAAACAAACCCTAAATATATCTTCTTACCCAACACAAATCAAACCAATAAAGTAATATTTAAATCAAATAAACCTGGTCCACCCCTTGAAGTGGCAGGCACTTGGTATGGTCTGATTGTGGCTCTGGTATAAAAGCCTGGTGTTCCCTTGACGCCACCTTTTACCTGAATCCAGCCAAATGACCACAGTTGCAGAAGAGCAGAGACCCCAGAACCGGTAAGACAAAGAAAAGATTAGTACAACTTAAAAAAACAACAACAATGCTGAACCTACAAAAGTTAGCTAAAAGTGTGCGCTACTTGTACAACTTAAGTCAGCAAAGGCTATATAAATTATGAGTGTGTTGTTCGAAATGATAAATTATGTGTTGCTATTTGTGTGGAATATGAGTGTGAAGTGTTTCAACTGAACCTAAAGTGGTTACTGGGGTTACCGACATTCATGGTTGAGATGGCTGCTCACAGAGCTTCTGGTTGATTCACACTGCAGACACTATGGATGCATAGTTGTTGGCAATATACTATTCTTGTCTACCGGCGTAATAGATAGATGATCAAATTTAAGCCATCTCATGTGCTTGTAAAGTATAACATCGGCCTTATCTGCAGTTGTCTTTGTGCGCATCCATAACTTGAAAGTTCCACCAATCAACTAGGTAGAGTAAATGTGTTTTTTTTTTTTTTTTCATTTAAGTTAATCCCACCCTAAGGGAGATGGGCCCGTGTGCCTGGATAAACACATACATACACATGAAGCCATTCTTGCTATAGCCAAGCAGACTATACACGGGCAAGGCAATAAAGCAATTGTTTGTTGGCAGAGTTGGTTAGACTGTGATGCTACCAAAGTTGAAGTCATGGGTTTGATCCCTGTTTAGGCCAATGGTTGTTTTTCCCACACTCTCTGTCTCCTTGACATCAATTAGAGTGCTTTTTTGCCCTCTCTTCCTGTCTCACTTGTCCCCCTTTTCACAGCATCAGGCATGTTGTTGTGTTCAAAGGTGTTGTTCAGACACGGCTTAAAGCAGGAAGGGCAGTGGTTTCATTGTGCAGCTTATTGTGCACCAGATATGGTATCTTTTTGTTTCATGTTATTTGCATTATATTGTTCTCCAATTAAATTAATTCTTGTGTAAAAAGTAGCATTCAGTCTCATTTAAATGCACAGTACACGACAGAAGTGAGCACAACCCTGTGCAATCACTTAAATATCAAATGATTCAAAACTGTATGACCTTACAGTAAAATTGCATTACTCATGTAAAAATAAACAGTTTAGATGTACTATATAAAATGTTCTGGTTCCTCAGTGGGAACTCAGAGCACCATAAGTCACTACCCTTTCCATTAAGAAGATTCAAACCTTGTATTTTTTACAATCCTTTGTGTCTTACTTTATTGTAATGACGGACTCAATCCTTCTCAGCAAGGATACATTTCTGGAGAGATGTTCTTCATTCTTTAGAGAGGATTTTCTGCTGGAGGCATTATGTTGCTCTACCGTTTTCTATGAAATACCTCAAAGATGTTCTATTGCATTCAAATCAGCTGACATACTTGGCCAGGTCATGGTTTTTACTTTCTTCTGAAAACTTGTGTGATTTTTGCAGTGTGCTTTATGATGCTGGATTAACTGGTTAATCAGGAAGGCAGGCTCCGTGATTGGCTGCAAACCTGACACCATCGAAGCTGTGGTGGAGAGGAGGACTTTGAACAAACTATTATCTATCCTGGATAACCCAGACCATCCTCTCCACCACCTCCTGGATAGGCAGCGCAGCTCCTTCTCAAACAGACTGATCCAGCTCCGCTGCCACAAGGACAGATTCAGGAAATCATTCCTGCTCAGAGCAATAACTCTGTACAATACCTCACCTCATTCATTCAGACAGGGAGCATTCTAAGCCTTCTGCTCAGTAGCCCCTAGTCTGTTCTATTTGCACTGCTGTTCTTGCACTAATTTTAACTATATTTTTGCACATCATTATTATGTGTCATTTTTGCACGCTCCACTCTGTTCACTTTATATTTCTATTGCTTTTTTATGTCTTCTGTTTAATGCTATATGTGTTTGCTGTGACAAAATAATTTCCTAGACCTGGGATTAATAAAGTACTTCTATTCTATTCTATTATTCCTCTTCTGCCAAGCCTCTAGAGACTGGCAGTCATCTTGTCAGCCAGTATTTTTGGTATATCCACAGCCATCCATGGTGTCATTTATAAATGTCATCTTCCCAACACCTTTTGAACTCATGCAGCCAGATATCATTACACTTCCACCTCTGTGCTTCACTGTCAGAACTATGCATTCACTGTGGTTGTCCTGGCCTGATTCATACCAAACATGCCCCCATCTGAGCAAATTTTCATTGGTCTAATCTGATCAAAGAATGTGCTCCAATTATTAATCATTGAATGTGCTCCAATTATTAATTATTTTCTTGCATTTTAGCAAAGTTGAATCTTGCCATTTTGTGCTGAAGAGCAAGCGTTTTTGTTTTCTTTCTTGAATGCTGTCTATTATGGTTCTTGTTATGCAGCATTGCTAGCACTGTCTGAGTGGTCACATAAACTCAGATCACACTGTTCATGGTGTCACTTCAGGAGTATGACTGCTGTGGCTCTGATTATTGGTACAATGGCTCATTTTATACCTCCTAGTTACTGCTGCAACTGTGTTTAGACAGATTTTAGTCGGTCACTTGACTGCCTGTATCCTTCATCTTTCTGAAGCCTCAGAGTCCGAATTCTACTGGCAATTCTTTTCCATGTGGAGCCATGATGCACATATTGCTCACTGGAAACAAAGAACTCTTAGAAGGCGATTAACGGCTCCATAGCAGACAGAGAAGCCACAGAGCCAAGAGTACAGAATATTAAACTACTACAACCAGAGTGAGTTAAAATAATAAAATAAATTTGGAAGTTGTTGTACCTGCGAGAAGATGCCCAGTTTAGTTTTTTGGAGGGAACTCCCTGTTTCAGAGGGTTGTGGGGCCTTAAACTTTGAGTTCTAACATTGATATCAACCTATTTCCCAGAATACTAAAGTCCTTGAAGACAGAACATGGTGAGATTTTCATGTTGTAGTTAATGAGCACTAACAGTTCTGCTGAAACTAAAGAAAAGCAAAAAATCAGTCGTCAGAATCGGTGGTATACGAAAGTGTGTGATAGCAGTGACTCAGGCTTAAATACCTTGAAACACTGGCCAGGTGTAACCAGTTAATGAAATGATAATTTCAAGCTCTGCCCACCCAGAGACCTGCAAGACAAAGCACACAGGACCAAGACTCTGAGACCATAACAGTGTTCACAGGTCATTTTGTAAGTATCCTCATGCAGTTACACTGATCGCAGGTGTCTTCGCTTTTGTCGCACAGGATTTCTACTTTGGGTTTTGGAATTCAAAAAATTTGTGAATTTGTGTGCATAAGTGGAAATAATTAGTACTCGTTAACTGAGAGATTATGCAGTTATTGAGAATTGATGCAACTTGAAATTATTTGACGTTTAAGTGATTTTAATAAAGGGTGTACTCATTGTTGTTTACTGTACAAGCAATATAAGTGTGAGTAATGAGTATTCCTGTGTGCTTGAAACAAATGATTTTTCACTGAGCCCCCCCAAAAACTAGAAGCAGTCCTGCACCCACAACAAACAAGAAGAGATGTGATTTCCTCTCTGCTCGTTGTGCTGTATTTTTGGTTAAATGTCGTGAATAAGCTAAACACAAACTCTGACTGTATGTAACAGTTGAGTCTGTTTTGGAAAATTATTCTTGAAGACTGAAGCCAGGTCTATACACCCACACACACACACACACACACACACACACACACACACACACACACACACACACACACACACACACACACACACACACACACACACACACACACACACACTGTCTGTGGTCTCACATCAGCTGCAGAGGGAGAAGGACAGAGAAGAGGACGATATCTGCCTGTTTAATGTAAAAGGCTCGCTCCCTTTCTAAATTAAAAATTTAAATTGCTGACTAAGGCATTATGCTCTCCTTAACTTTGCTTTGAAAAAATCTGCTCTTTCCAGGTGGGGGTGGGGTGTTGTGAATAATTTTCATCCTTTATAAGTGGTTGACCCTCCCCTAAAACATTATAAGAACCGCCTTTATAGATTAAGAAAAAACATTTTGATCTATTCTTTCCATTTTGGGGTGTGGGGGATTACATAATGTATTACTCAGACTGTTTGACCTCTGTAGGAAAAAATTAATCAGAACTACCAATAAATGGTTTCACCTGACAGGAGACCTTCCCTAGTGAATCATGTGTCAGCTGTCAGCCTAACTGTGCCATGTAGATTAGATATGAAGCAGAACTTGAAACTGGCTGCCATTTTTACATTCTGCTCTGAAGTCTCTACACATTGTCGTGACAGACACAAGGCCAGCGAGCCGTGCCTGGTTTACCAAAAGCATCTGGCTGCCAAAATCATCTTTTTCTTCATAAACCAGGACTGACAGAGAGGAAAGATTGGTTGTGTCCTATTTGGAGCCCATGGACAGGAACTCTGTGAATTGTAAGTTGCTTTTGACAAATTGGGTTGTGGGCACTTGAGCATATCAGGCCTGACTACAGTGCTGGTCTCCCACATGGACCATAAAACATCTGCACCAGTAGATTTCCTTTCCGAGGGACTAGGAGCCCATAAATTCTGCCTTGGAAAATTAAGTTTTGTTTTTTGGAATGTTTTGCTTTGCTTTTTTCATGTTTACAGAAAGCTCCAGCAATTATCCAATTAACTAAAATAACTCAAAGACATGCATCCTGAGGCAAGAGGTTGCAAGTACTGTAGATGTTTTATATTAATATATCTCAAAAGCAGAACACGTAGTGAACTCTGATCTTCGTGAGATTTCAAAGGTCCTCTAGGATGGTGCTGCAGTAATGTGACAAAAATATTGGACTTGATAAAATGTACATATACATATTTTCTAACGTCTATCATGCCTCCAATCATGTGCAAAGAAAAAATGTGTTTGTTTGTTTGGCACTTGATCTTCTTTGAAACTGTGCCTACAGATAAAGGTGATATATTTGAAATGCCCACAAGATCTTATATTCAACAAATGTATAAGAAAATGTAATATTCGTCTGAGGAAAAGTCCACCCTTGTCCTCGGAAGCTGAGCATTGTCTACTTTAGCAGAAATAATTCCTTTTAGGCATTTTGCATAATTGTCTAACAGTCTCTGACATTGACTTGCTGAAATTTTTGACCACTCATCCATGAAACATTTCTTCAGTTGCAAGATGTTTGAGGGTTTCTCGCACGTAATGACTGTTTCAAATTCCCCACACAATTAAGTGGGACTCATTTCAATTCAGTATTTGAATAGCACCAATTTGCAACATATATCATCTCAGGGCCCTATCATAAGATCAGGATCTTACTATACAATATAAAGAGAAATGCAACAAATCCATCGACTCCCTTTGAGCAGGCACTTTTGAGAAACAATCCACAACTGAACAAAAGTGAGAAGAAAATGCTAACTTTTTAAGAGAAGGAAACCTCTGGCAGAACCAGGTGCAGGGAGGGTGGTTGTCTGCCTTGACTGGTTGGGGTGAGAGTAAAAGGGGAGAGACCAAAGGAGATGAATGACACACAAGAGAACAATAAATACCGGGAGGCCATTAAACACAGATCAGAAATGTGTAGTTTTTTAGCCAGAGATACTTCCAGAGAGGACAAAACACAATCTACCAGAGAGAAAAGACACAAATAAGTGATGTGCAATAGTACCATATGAATCTGGGCTTTTGTTTTCTAAACAGGACGTTTTTATAAACCTCAATTTCTTCCTCTTTTTGAGACAATCCTTAGTGCTATTGTGCTTTAGATACAGTATTTATCCTGTTAATAGGTCCACTTCTGGTTCAAGATGACATGGTTGAATCTGAAGCATATCTGTGTTTCCAGGGTGCTAAGTTCTTGGTCCTATGATCCCTAACTGCCTAACCCTCATGTGAAGGCCAGTTATATTGAGAGCTGCACAGGTCTGTGTTAAAAACCTCTCAGTTCCCACAACATCCAGCAAATACAGAGCGGATGAAAATGTTTTGCAGCTTCCATAGGACACATAAAAGTGATTCCTTTCAATCATCTTCTGTAATCTTTCCAGTCCCCGAGGCACAATCAAAACATTTCAGTTTTTGTCAGTGTTTTTTGTTTTATTTTGTCAGATTGATGCATTATTATTTTGAGTATACCACCTTTATCTGTAAGCACTATTTCAATGAGGACCAAGTATTTGCTTGTTCAAATATTTTGAAAAAGTCAACAATTTCCACAGGATCTAATTATTTTTTCCCCCACATGACTGTATAGTTTTTATTTACTCAGGTTTTGAGATATCCATCGTTTTCCTCCAGTGCAGGACAGCAGAGGTGAATGGAATTTAATTTGGGGTTAATTACATTTAAAGTACTCTACTCAAATGTGTTTTGCTTACTGAATGTTGGTGAATGATGTATGTTCACAGTTTGACACTGTGAAAGAGTAAAGTTTCTCCACGCTCACCTTAAATTTGACTTTAGGACATATACGTGTGGTGCGGAAACACGAAAGCTCCACTGCACCTACAGTACATGAAGAATGGACTTTTCTGAAGTAGGAGACATTTCATGACCCGCGGCAAAAGCAGAATTTGAATACTTGAATATTTATAGATTCTTTATTTTTCAAGGAGAGATAAGGAGATGTAATTTTAAAAACAGTTTTTTAACAAAGTAATTGAACTATTTTGTGGAAAAACATATCAGACACAAATTATTATTCAAAGCAGGGTATTTGTGCATATCTTAAAAATGTCTGGAGGGTGTCTTTAAAAAATTAATCAGTAACATTTTCTTCCAGAGTCGGTGGCCATGATACTCCGGACAGCAAGCGGACCTTGCTGTCAACTTTTTTCTTTTTTTTATACTAATGAGTCGTATCTTTGTGTTGAATTAGTTAAAATGAAAATTGTTGACGGAGTGGTCTGAAGTAACAGGGGCACAAATTATAATTGTAATACGGTCTCATATTTCATATTAACTATGGTACCAAAATACCAAAGGAAAAATAAAAAATAATGATGGTTCAAGTGATGATTAGTAAATTATTTGAATAGCCTATTACTTGTTTTGTTTTATGATGTTGCTATTTTTTAACTGTCAAAGGAGGGGAAAGAGTATTTAATTGCACCAGTAAATAAGTCAGAAATCATACTGAGCACACAATTTGAGTAATAAGATCAGGGATAAATTAAAAAAAATGAAGGATGTGTCACAAAGTCCATATGCCTACATCCCTGATGTGGTCAAAAACAAAAAAAGCCACTTTACAGTATGACACTGTTTACTGTACTTTCCAGACACCGCTGTGCCATGAGGAGACAGCAGATGAGACATAAAAGGAACAAGCTCAGACGCACTGATCGAGGACGAGCAGCAGTGTTGGAAGACCAGAATACGCTATGTCTTGTTTGATGCTGTGGATTTGTTGCCTCATCCACCACTACTTTGTTTGGGGAGTTTGGGATTTGTGGTCAGGGATTACAGCAAGCCACAAAGGCAGCTTCTGAAGCAGCCGATAACAGCAGCCAGTTGCTCCAGCTGAGAAGAAAGGCCAGTAGTCGGGGTCCCAAACATGCAAATCTGTCCAATGACAGGAAGGGGCAGCTGTGGTGGGACAAGTGGGTATTCATGCACTGGTTTTGGTTTTTGAAATAACTGTTTTACATAAATAAGAACATTCTTTGATTTATATTTGATGGTTGAATGTCATGTTGAGCGTTTGAAAATCCTACCTCAATCCACCCTTAAGGTAAATGCCCTTAACACATGGATTTAATTTTTAAGTACTGGTGCGTTCGTGTTTATAGAATGAAATTCTAATCATTGTTTCCTTCACCTTGAGTGTCCTCCCCTTGGACAAAGGTCAGAGACTAAAGCTGACTCCTTAATTTGGCTTTCCTGAATTTCTTTGCCATCTAAATGTTTAAAAGTAGCCTTAGGTGGTATGTTTTCTTGGCTTAAAGCTGTATAGGTGGAGAGTCTATAAGCAATGCATGAAAAGGGTCAAGAGAAAACAAAAGGAAGTACAAAACAAATAACCTCAGCAGAGGATTTTTACATAAAACAATTTGTTTGCAGATCCTTGAGTGGTGTAATGGATTTTCATGTTGCATACAGAACATAATGTTCATTAGCCGATGGCAGTGGGAAGGTGGAGCTGTGTCCTTCTGTTTGGGTAAGATAACTCGGCGAGCTAATACGGAGGCAAAAGCTACTTTTACTTTTGGGGAGATGTAAGTTCACCTGGAGCAGGGCCAAAGACGATACACAGAAGACTGCATGCGCTGAATGTGACCGAGAACATGGCTGTGATAAAGTAGGAAAACAAAAGTCCAACGCTCAGCTGAACTCAGCCAAAATAAGTATTTGTAATTGACAAAACACAAACACAAGTAGGGGGCACCGCTGGGGATACTGTGGGTTTACTTCAGCTGGATGGACTGTACAGGTTCATGATAATCACATGCGGACAGCTTTAATCTGAGAGCCACCTGTATGTAGGGAAAAAAGTAACTAAGTACATTTACTCAGCTACTGCACTTAAGTACAAATTTGAGCTCTGGGTGCTTTACTTAGGCAATTTCACTTTCAATAAGGTCCCCCTTATGTGGTCAAAAATGCTCTGAACCATTGGACATGGACAAGAGGACCTCTCAGGGTGTCCTATGGGGTCTGGCACCAGGACGTTGGCAGTGGATCCTTTGGGTACTCTGGATTGTGCAGTGGGGCCTCTGTCAATGAAACTTGTTCCACTGCATCCTGTTGATGCTTGATCAGAATGGGGTCTAGGAAGTTTGGAGGTCAAATCAACATGTCATGCCATTGTCATGTTCCTCAAGATGTTCCTGATTGTTTGATGTTTTTGCCATGTGGTGGGGTGCATTTTCCTGCTGGGGTAGGCCAGTGACATTTGGGATTTCCATTTGCATGAGGGAGTGTGCTTGTTCTGGGACAATGTTTATTTGGGTGTCTAAGTCTCATCAACACAGATGCCAAAATCCAAGGTTTTCCAGCAGAACACCACATAGTACCAATATGATCAATGTTATTCACTTCACCTGTCAGTGTCAGAATGTTGTGGCTGATTGGTGTACATCCCAGCTGCAAGACTTTACACACAAAACACACAAAGAGCCTATAAAATATGATACGCCACTACCAATTTAACTACCCAGTGGTAGATTGAATTAAAATCAAAACAATTAGCTGTTAAATTAATGATTAGTGATTCATCATTTTGGCCATTTGTTTCATACATACTTCTTAAATGTGAGGGAGTGAGTGGCTTTTCTGTGTCTTAAATTACAGCAAATTGCATAATTTGTGGGTTTAAACCATTGGACATGTCATTTTGGAACTATTTTAAAATGATTACCATATAAATACGGGTTGGTTAAGAGCCCTGTATAAAGAGAACCAACCACCTCGACCAACTCAAACAGGAAGATGTTACTTTCTTATTAATGCATCAGAAAGAATCATCCAGTAATGGTAACTGGGGGGTGCTTTTACATTTGACTTTTCAAGAACAATTGACTAATAATACATACTACACTTTAGAGATAATCAGTATTTATAATACATGCTAGAAGTATTTTTACAATGCAGCAAGAATCTGGAATCAGGTGCACGGAAATCGAGAACAAACACGTGTGTGAGACAAATGGAGAGGAAACAAAGCCAAGATATAAATACAGCAGGACTGAGAGTGATTCCCTGATATCTTGGAAACTAATAGGTTGTGAAAACTTTTTTAAAAGCGCACAGCTGTGTGACTCAGCAGTGCCAGCCGAATTTTATTGAGGGCAACAGCGAGAGTAAAGTGGATACATGCAGACGTGTTGATTGGTGGTGTAGGAGACTACAGATCTGCTCATTGTTGAGAGCTGAGTGCTGTTCTCAGGTCTTCGCCATTTAGAAATCCAACCATGGACAATTCCAGCTACAATCCCCGTTGTGTCATGTTTGCAATCTCAGCTCTCTTGCTACCTGTTTTCTGCCACATGTCTTCACCACATTCTGCATTGACATTTCACTGGAGGTTATAGAGTTGGTGTTGCACTATATTTTTCTTCACATTTTTTTTTAGATAGTTTTTATCAATAAACTAGCATTGTGGTGGTTTGTCTCTCGATATTTTGCAACCTCCATCAGTGACCCTCAGCTGCAATTCCATTTGTTCCTGCTGGAGAAGTAAATCTTTGGAAGGGCTCACAAAAATGTATTATATTTTATTTTTTTAAAGAACTCTTTTCTGCTGCAGATGGCGGCAGTCTGGTGAGTATATTCGGCAGAAGGACTGTGTGTGTGAGATGGAGTCAAAACAGCTCCAAAACAAGAGTGCATGATCATCATAAAGTCGCCTGTATTTTGGACATTGCTGCCTTTTTTTCATGGGATTTATTGATGAGAAGAAACATGCAGAGAAACACCAGACGTGTCAGTTAAATAGGAACATTTACCTTAAAAGGTCTGCGCTCAACACCCTCTGACCTCCCACTTAGAAACATATCCCTGAGCTAAATATCACTCTAGGAATCTAGATCCACCGCTCGGTCTCCAAAGCTTCCATGTGGAAAATCAAAAAAGGTGAATCTCAGGATTGCAGTGTGCTCTAAGACAGTGCGCTCAAGTTTAAAAGCCCTGCTGGGGTTCACAGCTGCAGAGACTTTCCTTTCTAAAACTTTAGCTCAAACCTGTCACTGGCAGATGAGGGTATGTCAGTGCAGGTGGATTTTTGAACGACGGTGTGAATACTGAAGAAAAAGCTAATTTTATCTGATGTGACTTTTTCTCCCTCCTGGTTCACAGGAGAAGTGAGGTGTGCACTCTTGCAGAAAGATATAGAATCTAATTATTATAATTCCGCCGTTCCAGGCAATTTACCCACTTTCACCTTATAATCTTGAGCCATGTATGGAAACCAGTGATCTTTTATGGGAGTAGAACAAAGGGAGGAGAGCCTTCTTGGGAGGTATGCTGTATCCCACAGGTTGTTTGTCTCAGTTGCTATAGGAATATTGCAGGATTGGTGTTTAAGGAGTAGCCTCTCTGTGTGTGTTTGCATGTATAGAAGTGCAGGGCTG
>OMNN01083972.1:17149-40973 GCA_900302755.1 Chromis chromis | reverse complement strand
CCAGGATAGAAGTATTTATCATGTATACAGGAATATGGATGGTTGAATTTGTCTGTGATCATCCTGAATATTATCAAAAATGGAATAACCAACATATTTGTGTCCAAGAAAACACTTGAACATAACACATCCAGGTACCTCGAACACGTTTTGGGTTTTTCAACTTTGGATCACTTTTTAAAATATGTGCTATGCTTCAAGATTGTTGAACACATTTCTCTAACATTTATTTCCATATCGCATGAAAATCAATTAGCAGACTTTTCATACATATCACCTACACCTCCTCAGTAATAATAATAATAATAATAACAATAAGAAAAATCTAACCTTTATTGATCCCCTTGGGGAACTTCCTTCTCTGCATTTGACCCATCCTATTCAAAGTTAACCTTAACTATACATACTAGGAGCAGTGGGCTGCCATAGTGCAGCACCCGGGGAGCAGTCAGGGGTTAAGGGCCTTGCTCAGGGGCCCACAGTGGTGGTGACTGGGACAAGCGGTCGCTCTCACTTCCCACCTCAACCTCTTGCCAGTCCGGGGGCTTGAACCAGCGACCCACCAGTTACAAGTTCGCTTCATAAACCACTAGGCCACCACTCCCCATGATAAGATAACTTGATAAGAATATCAAAAGGGCATTTTCTCATTACTACATATATTACATATTTCTGCAATTTATAATTGTCTTGTGTCTTTTTGTCTTTACATTATTATATTGTATCTCTTGCTGATTCAGTTTTGGTAATACTCTCTGAAAAGTAAAAGTTAGGCTGCATTACTGCAATTTGGAAGAGGTTTGCACTCAATTATGTGTCTTACTGTTCCAATGTAAACTTTCTATTAGAGAGGAGGAATGAAGGGATGTACAAAGTATGTGAGAGCAGGCTGACATCTTGGTGACATTTCAAATGTCTCCTCCATGTAATGATCTTTTTTTCATCAGTCGCTCGGCAGGCTACTGAAGAGCCGAGTTCATTGTGGACCGGAGCTAAATGTGGTTTCCAAGGGAACAAGCCCCTACACTCAGTGTCTTAGGACTGTAGGCAAGATGAGGTGTTTGCACTCGTGTGCCTCAGAGGGAACTGTGTAGTATTTACGCATGCTTCTGGAAAGTATGCAATACGATGCACAGGCCTGTTTGCTGTTTTCGTGCATGTGAACCCACTCAGCCCTATGAGATAAATGGAATGAGGTAAATCACCTGGGAGATTGCAGCCAGGCCATTGATTTCATGGGTCATCAGATAACACCGGGGCTTGCTGAGCACATGCCCTTCAGCACTAGGCGAAGGCTATCATTTAGCCAGATCAATAGCTCTAATTACCCCGCTCCACCCACTGCAATAAATTCAGAACCTATCATACTGTCTTCAAGGAACTGGAATGAGGAAATACAGTATCACTGATTGAATTACGCTAAAAAGCTACAGTGGTGCTGACTGAATTTTTATAGATTGTTTTAGCTTCATATTCAGATTGAAAGGGCATTTTAGTCTGACGTTATCTTCATGTTAGCCACTTTCTGTCAACCTATTTTGGACTGATCCCCCTAGCCCCTGTTCTGATTATAAATGCACAGATAACACAATGTTAAAATAACAGAACATTTCTGCAAACCTACGCAAGCTTACAGAAAATGTAAGTTGGACAGATACTGATAAAAGTTTATTTAAGCAGCTACATATTTCTGGGTAATTAGGTCATGACCAATGGCAAAGTATTTTAAAGTTCCTCGTTGGTCATTGATAAAAGCCCTAAAAACTCATCTCTATGTATCAAAGTTACATATTTTCTTCCATGCAAATGAACCCTTCCTGCCTTAAAATGTTTTAGATGTAATTCTACACCATTGTCTTCTTGAGAATGTGCCACTCTATGAATTGCCCACCTCTCTCTATGCTGTACACCAGCTCCCCTACAACTCTGCTCAAACACAGTATGTGTTATACTGTCTGCGTCTGTGAGTCTGCTAAGGTCGACCCAATTGGTTCTCTAGCTTTTTGTTACATATGAAACCCTGGAAGTCTGAATCTGTGTTTCTGGACTGTCATCTGCGGTTTCAACGCAGAAATACTCAGCCATAACGCTGACTACTTATTTTGCACCTGATATGTCATCTACCATATAAATAAAACCATGTGGACATGTTAACAAGGTATAAAACTTGAGTTCCAATGCTGTGGTTTTTAATATAGGAAAATAATAGATAACCCTGGCCTTAAAGAACGAGTTCTTTCCACTGCATCAGGCTGCCAGTTTCAATCCTGCTCACAAAGGCTCTGATTGGCTAGGTTTCTTTTTCTAACAACGATTTTTAGAGGAATATCAGTCCTCTGAATCATTCATAAAAATATTTAAATGTATGAGGTGATTCACAGGCCTGAGATTATTTAACTACAGTGTATATTTATTAACATGAGTGGGAGCTAACTGTTAAAAATGTCTACTAAAGTAACACCACAGGATGTTTTTAAAGTCTTACCTATCAAAGCGAAGAGCGGTTTTAAAGACATTGCAGTTACTGTGAGATAAATACACCACCTACGTTGCAAACATGGTTTGTGCTTTCTCAGACACTTCACCGGATCTGAAACAAAAAAAAAGCTCACAAAGAACAAAAGGAAGCCGGAGACTCTGATGGAGTTTCACCTTCACTCACTGGTCTAGTTAGATTTCCTCTCAGCACCACTTCTGCTTGATGTGCCATTAACACACTACGCACGGTCAAACAGCATCTTGTGTTAATATCTTCAAGCCGTCCACTTAAAAGTAGAGCTGCTGTCAGTGTAATGCCCTCCCTCTCTTTGTCCCTCACCTCTAACATGCTGAGAGCTGCCATCCTGCTATCAGGTTTCTCCACACTCATAGCTCTGCAGTGGACCACTTATCACTGAGGCTGGCACGCTGCCCTCTGCCATCACTTTCTGCCTCTCACACAACAGACCAAAGAAACAGCTCATGTGTTTGTTCAATGTTGTGCTCTAAAGTTCCCAAATTGTAGAACTGGGCGATGTAGCATAAAATGGTAACCCACTATACATCCCAAAATGAAGTTATTCAGGATTTACTCAAATGTAATGCTACTAAAATCAATATTTTTGTAATAAAAATACAACAGCTTGAAAAGAATGGCTTGTAGAAGATTACTCTACAGAGAATTAGCACCTAGTAAACCCACTGTACACCACTTTGTCAGAACTAAACAACAGATCAACATAGCTAACAACTAGCTGCTCAATATAGTGGAGCATTTAGCCACCACACAGCATGATTCAATTCAATCTCAATTCAATTTTCATATAGTGCCAGTTCAAAACATATGTCATCTCATAGCACTTGTAGTAAGGTGAAGGCCTTACAAATTACAAAACAGAAAACCCAAAAATCCAACGTTCCCTTTGGATTCCCTTTGAGCAAGCAGTGACAGTGGGAAGATATTTGGTAGAGACCAAAAACTGAGCAAAAAGAGAGTAAATGTTGGACTAACATTCATCAGGCGACCAGAAAGGCAACGGCAATGTTGCTCCGTAAACGCTGGGTGTGTAAAAAGTCTTATAACAAGTTCTTCACAGCACTTTAAAAGGTGGTTATATGTCAAAATCGAGTACACGGCTTGTTTCTGCTGCTCCCAAGTGTCCAAAAAATGCTATTGTAGGTTTAAAATTCTCTGTAAAATTTAAGACAAAATTATTATTTTAAAAGTAGCACACAGACAATCTATTTAAACACTTAATTATTACAAATCCATTAAAATCTCTGCTTCCCTAGCCTTCGGTACAATGTGTCTTGCCATTATAAAGCAACAGCATGTAAAATGTGTTTCTTTACATGAGGGGAGAGCACTTATTAATGTTATGGTATGTTGCAGGGTGATTCTCTGAGAGCCGTCCTATTTGTTCCTAATTGCTGGTATTCTGTTAGATGCTGATGCCTCAGGAGATTAACTGACCTTGCTGAAGGCTGTCTTGTGTACTACGTGACCAAACAGGACTTTATTACACCACCAGCATCTTGTTACCTTAATTATCCACAACAGCTCTTTATGTTTAATGCTGCCGTGACTGTTCACATGAACTTCTTTTTGAGAGGGAGCACTCATCTGTCTATCTGATATCCAACACCGAAAGAACGGATAGTTAAAGTTAGCCAACTCAAACAACCCCAGCGTGCCTATTATGGGAAGGAGGCTGTCGGTTACTAAACGTCTGCTATATGCTGGGCCAGATGAATTTCTACGATGTGATTGGTTGTTACTCCATTGTCAGCCAATATAACTTATATAACAGTATATTAAAGTTTATATTATCACCCAGCTGTTGAAACTGCAAAGTATAATCATAAGACAGGAGTGTGAAGGGTTTGTAGGCAAGAATAAGTTTGAGTGTGTTACAGGGATCTTAGTAAAGCCAAACCACTTCAAGGTGGCGTCACTCATCAACATAACATTAAAAATGTTTAGTTAATTCCAAGCTTCCTTTCATTCCTAGGAAGTTGTAGTGGTTTCTAGCCACATTTGTGTCTGTGTGTGTGTTTCTACTCTTCACAGGTCTATCAAACTGTGTTGCCCCCATGCTGGCAGGCCATCGCAATGCAGGCATGTATCCAAACACATCCAAACATGCCCAGCAGCTGGCCTCAGGGCCAGTGTAGCTGTTTAGCCCATAATAGTCACTGATTAGAATACCAGTGGCAAGAACTGAACCCAGAGCAGTTGTTGACAAGGGATATTAAGCAGAGTGGGGAGTCCAGCCACGGGGATTTGATGATGCCACCAGGGAAACATGTGCTGGCCCACACAGTGGTTCTCTTTAACACCATAGCATCCAAACAGCTGATAAGTCTATCCGAGACACGAGGAGGGTTACACTGTTTCACTCCACAGCCAAGCAAGAAGAAACTGAGAAGCAAATGATTAAGCCCCGTGACAATTCTGTAAAGAGTGGACTTGTGTCACCACTCTCCCATGATATAGTGTTTTTTACTGTTTTCTTGGCTCGTCTTCATCTTTCATCTGTTACTCACCACAACTACAACAGCACCAGTAATACGACTGCTCTAGATATGAGTGCCAAACCAAAACTGCAAATAATATGTTGCTGCTGTAACTGCAGCTTAATTACACTTAATCTGATCTCTGTGTAAAAGGGAGGAAACCACATTTATTAATTTGGTTTCATCTTCTCTGTCGCTGCATGCCCCATCACTCAGAGAACAAACACACTTCTACGACCTTTTCAGTAACAGGAACTAAAGAAACCAGAGTACATTCTGTGGAAAGTTTAAAAACAGCAGACAGCAGGAAGCCATATTTACATATATGTTCTGAACAAATTGAACAAGCAAGACATAACATGTTATATAACCTAGTCAAATGTTCTTAAGTTGGCAAAGAGCCAGTCTTCTTGCTTCTCCCTGTTTCCGGTCTTAACACCTAGCTTGTTGCCTGCTGACTCTATCTCAGTACTTAAATGTGAAACTACTCCTTTAACCCTTTGGCATTTCATAATATTAAATCAATGCATTAAACACACAAAACATTTATTTTACTATTAAGTTAATGCACCCCTAATTGTCAACAGAAAATATGTTCTAAAAGAAACTTAATACTGGCACAATTACTATTATTTTTAACAAAGTAATAAGGAAACACTTTTAATGAACATTTGTGTACATCAAAAACATCAGAGGCGAGGCGGTCACTACAAAAATCAAAAACTGTACCAGATTTACATTCGGCCTCTTGTGCTGCAATACAGCAAACCCCAGCGTATCCACAATACTTGTAACACTTTCTGGACACCCTGTGATGTAAATATGTAAAGTGACATCTGCAATAAGTACTGAGACTCATAAACTGTGTCCAAATGGCAACCCTTCAACTTAAATTTCATTTTGGGGAGGAGAATGAAGTCACAGTGAGCAAAATCTACTGTGTAGGGCAGGCGGGGAGCAAGAATTTTGTTGTTGTGGCCAAGAAACCAATGCATAACCACCACCCTGTGACCAGACGCCCAGTGCATTGCAGCACCTACATGCCATTACATCACAGTTCAGGCCCATTGCAGCAAATGTTAAACTTTTTAAATAGCAAATAATAAGAATAATAAGAGTTTCAGTAGTCTGAAGCTCAACACATATTGGATGCGGGACGCCAGCCCTGATTTGCTGCGTAAAAAGCCTGTAGCTGCTACGTACGAACTGGTTCTGAACTGGAAAAACATAATCCAGGAAGCAATTAAGTACTAGGCAAAAGCTGTTTAGTGGTAAGTCAAAACTAAGTTAATACAAAGAACACCCACCTTCTGTTTCTTCCATCACGTTCTGCCTTTCTAAGTTTTTCCAAATTTGTTAAGTACTGTATCTAACAGAGCAGAAATACCCCCCTAAAAAATCCTAAAACGTGAAACACTCTGAAGTATTAATGAGATTTTAGTCTTTAGGGAAATTTAATGTGATTCATTTTGTCACTGACAGAGAGCTATTAGCACCTTCCAACATTCCCCCAGAGATCCACCCTCCATGTTTGATTGTGTTTCACTGCCACCTCAGTGTAATGACTTGTTCATAATTTGTCACCATTCTGCCTCTTTCAACAAAATAACCTTTTGTTCTGCTTTGCTGTCCACTTCACTGCACTCTCCCAGGAAAGGCTTTTAGAGACTTCTACTTCAGACAGGAAGGGCTGCACGATGCGTAGAAAAGAAGCGTGGAAGACGACATGTCTTTTACTTACATTATTCATGCAGAAAAATGCATTTGGCTCCAGTCTTTTCGAAGCTAATATTATGTTAATAAGGAGAATGAATTGTGTGAGATACAGCGCTCTTAGTTAAATGAATAATATGCACCCACAAGCATTAAAAAGACTTCTGTTAATGCACCTTGCTGCCTTTTCGCATTGGTTTGATGGTAATGGTTCGTCTATGTTGATCTAAAGTCAAGGCGGCTCCACCAGGTCATCCACACTACGCTTTTATGAACAGCAAGAACTGTTTTTCATTCATAATAACTACAGCAGGGCTTCTCAAAGTCTAAACCAAGGTCCAAATGAGGACCGAAATCAATCCAGACCTGGCCTCATACCTTGTGTTACAAATACACGCCATGTCTGAAATCTATTTTCGTCAATGCAAAAATACTTCAGCAACAATATAATGCAATTTTGCAGATAACTGTAGGTGTGTATGTGATATATTACTTATATGACTGTAAAAGCTTGGAGTTTTGAGCTACTAAGCATAATAAATCTACAGATCTCTTTGTCAGCCAACAGTTTTAATTGGAACGCTATCAAAGAAACAGTGCCAGCTGCAAAGTACTGTAGCTAAAACTCCACTAGGAGCATAGAGGTTGTGCACATCAGCCACAGATGAATACCACAAAGTACAAGTCAACTTCTTAAGTTAGATAGTACTGTGGGTGGGACAATGCTTGAGACCACACAGTGACTACGGATGGAGTGAGGCGGCTGCATCAGAGCCAAATAGCATATTTTTAAACCAACTTATTTTATCCAAAATTGCTTTAAAACAATAATGAAACCAATAATCAGAAAAATGCGGAATAGCGGGATTTGGCAAATGGCCAAACCGACTCCTAACACAAGGTATGAAGAAAGCTGACACTACCTAATTAACTTTAAAATTAACTACAAGCTTGTAGAGACATCACCTAGCTCCACAGACTTTGTTAAGCACATGTAAAAGACAAGTTGCAGTTGTTTGTAAGTTTCTGGTTGTGAAGCAATAAAAGCAATGCAGATAGTCAAGAAAATGACACAAATATACCCAACAATTAAAAATGTTCACATGACCAAGTTATAGTTCTGTCAGCTCTCTGTAAATGAAACAATGATTCAATGGAAAACCAGTCTGCCACTATGTAGAACAAGCTGCTCAAACTCACATTTGTACACATTAAATACCCTGTCGCAGTGCTTTTTTCACAGCTCCACATATCCGCTGAGAAGTATCAATGTTGACAATACTACACATTAATATCCAGAAAATATATTCACATTACTATCGGCTCACAATAAATGTCTGACATAATTGAAGTCATTCTCATAAAGCATTCTATGACCTCACTATAATCACTATTTATGTACTCCATACATGCATACTTAAACCCTCTTCATGCAGGAAGTGTAATTACTCATTCACATCCCATGTTCAGAAGCAAACAGCTGGGAGCACAACCCTCTACAATAATACGCCTTCCCTTTAGAGCAAGTTCCCCGCTAACGTCAGCAGATCTGTCTTTGAACTCAACACTTAAGACCAGATTAATGCAATAAAATCAACACTTTAATTCTAATCAAACAACTATTTCCTTCCCTGTTTCTACACACGAGGAGAAATGTGGGGTTAGGGGTCCTGCTGAATGGGGCTTCCAAGTATAGTCAGAAAGGGCTTTGAACAATCAACCATATGATTAACGGTAATTATTTCAACAATTTTTTTATATTTTAACTTGGCACAATGTGTTTTAACACTAATAACATAAGATTATAATAATAATCTAACCTTTATTGATCCCCTTGGAGAAATTCCTTCTCTGCATTTCACCCATCCTCTTCAAAGTTAACCTTAACTATACATACTAAGAGCAGTGGGCTGCCGCGGTGCAGCGCCCGGGGAGCAGTCAGGGGTTAAGGCCTTGCTCAAAGGGCCCACAGTGGTGGTGACTGGGACAAGCGGTCGCTCTCCCACCTTGACCTCTTGCCAGTCCAGGGACTCGAACCAGGAACCCACCGGTTATAAGTTCGCTTCACAAACCACTAGGCCACCACTCCCCAAATGTGATGCATTGGCCGGGAATTGAACCCAGGTCAACTGCTTGGAAGGCAGCTATGCTAACCACTATACAACCAACGCTTTATGATATGAGAAGCAATAAATGTGCACAATCCAATAGGTCAGATCAATATAGAGGCAGTCTGAGTGGCTCATGTATCTGCCATCACATGATTCACTGATTTACCATATCAGAGGTTTTTTTGTCAGTGTAATCATAAAACTGTGTCTTGTGTTGGCGCCATCAGTTATACACTATATCACAGTTTTTAGTAGCACATTAGCAAATATTTTGTTCAATAGTTTTAAGTTTATCTGTTGCATCTAATTGATGTTTTCATTGAGGTCAGTTGACCATTCATTTATGCATTATTTTATTATTTCATTCATTGTAATTATTACCTGTGTGCTTTGAGATTAAAGTGGTTACACTGAAATTGAGGTAGTTTCATTCATAATACACCTTTTTTCTGTTGGTCTTTATCAAAAACAAGTAATTAAAAATAATCACTATTACTATTACTAATCACTTTTAACTAAAAATGCATTATCACATCTTCATCACAACTTTTGCATGAGTGTGTCTATGACCAACATTCACTCTGATTATCCACCGTGAAAACACGGTGAGTAGATACATACTGGAATCCTGCCTATAAATACACAGCAGCATAGTCTTTGTATATCCTCTCAGTGGACATATGTTCCAGCACTATACTGTATTCTGTTGTAACTAAATGAATATGCAAAAGAGGGCTTTCAGTTAAATCAGGAGCACAGAGCTGTCAAGTAGAGAAGATTGTTGCCAGAGGGGCCTCGCCAAAATTACAATTAAGCTGTCACAGTCAGAGTCAAGAACACCCTCTTCAAGCTTTTCTCTCATTAATTGGGATTTGGGGAGTACCTGGGTCTCCTTGGTAGCGAGGTTCAAGTGGTTGTTAGTGAATGACAGAGAAACTACTTGAGCCGTTCCATCTTCCAGGCCTGGGAAGATGAGATTGTTACGAAACGTGATCAACAGCCTCTCAGAGGTCACGATGTGGAGCTTTAGCACCTACAGGAGTATGTACTTTAGTTCATGCTCTTTGTAGCATCACTCACAAATATGTTTTAGAAACTGACTGAAGAGCCTCTCAAACAGCAGACAGTTCTCTCATTCAAAGAGCCACACTCGCAGAGCACCACCTCATCCAGGGTCGGGCTGATTTTAAAGGGCTTTGGCAGATGATGTCTTTAAAATGTGCAGAGTATAAGCTTTTGCAAGATTTACGAATGAGTACTATGGAAGTACATTGTCTGTTTATAAATACCAAATAAAAGGGAAACAATAGCTCCATGAAGCTGTATTTAGACTCAGTATTTAGTCAAATGCTAATAGCAGCATGCATCATACTTGCAGCGAAAATATTAGCATGTTTATGTTTATCAGATAAAGTTTAACATATTAGCTTAGCATACTGTGTCGCTATTTGATCTGAATTTAGCACTAGCTCTAAACTGTCAACCTGCTGATGGAGCTGCTTAAGGAAAATGTTCAAATGTCACTAAGATTCAGCATCTGAGGACCATGAGTGTCTGTACACTGAATTTATAAATACAGAGTAAAAAGACAGCATTACACAGCCATGCTAACAGCTGCATTAAGCAGTCTTTAGACACTATGATGCCATTGGCTAAATGCTAATAGTAGCAGGTAGTATGCTTGCAGTGAAAACATTAGCATGTTGATGTTTAGAAGGTACATTTTCAAATATTAGCTTGATGTAGCATGCTACCATTTGCTCTGAACTGTTAATCCACTGGTGCAGCAAGAGGAAAAGGAGCCGAAGTCATGAAGATGTATCATCTGAGGACCATCAGTGTGTGTACACTGAATTTATAAATACTGAATAAAAAGCCAGTGATCTACAGCAATGCTAGCATGAAGCTGTATTTAGACATAATGGTGCTTTTAGCTAAATGCTAATAGTACAATGCAACATTCTCGCAGTGAAAATATTAGCATGTGGCTGTTTAGCAGTTAAAAATTAAACTGTCAATCTGCTGGTGAAGCTAGAGGAAAAGGGACCAAAGTCAGTAAGATTCATCATCTTAGGACCACGAGTGTCTGTACGAAAGTTCACGGTCGTTCATTTCAAATTTGTTGCCTACCAACAGATGGAGACTGGCATCCCTTGAGTCACACTGCGTGGCTAAAGAGACTCATAAAGATCCACATGAAACACATTTATATTTATATAGTATCAAACACGAAAGGTCACCGTTTACGACTGAATAAAGAGGCGGCATTTGGAGAAGGAAGATTTGGCCTTCCTGCCAAGCTGTTAGCTAAGACAGCAGCTACAATTGCTGGGAGGTGAGAAAGGTTACAACTATTCAATCTCTATTAAACCACATCATCTGCCTTACAGTCATTTAGATGTGCTCCCAACGATAGCGGTTAATGAGATTAAAGAAGTGCGATCAGGCTGTGAGTAGCCAGCTGAAGTAGGCGGTTGGAGCCTGAAGACATGCTGTACTGGCTCAGACTGAGAGCACAATCTGCAGGAGTGAGTGCAGGGTGATGCTTTTATATCAGTGGTCCCTCAAATTTTTAGTGCTATTATTGTCAAATGAGAAAATCCAAGTGAAAACACAGATGTCAGAATTAGTCATACAATATGATGAAAAATTTGTCAAAGGCATGTATTCGGGCGCTCCATTATATCAGGTTGTGTGTTTAAATATGAGGAGGTTTACTGTGTTTTCTTTCTAATGGAATCCAGTATGGGTTGTATTTATTATATGTTTGAAGGTAAAACAATGTTATAGCACAACAAAATGAGACCGTGCCCCCAAGAATAATGACAATATACCCAAAATAGGGGTGAACCGTTTTTTGTTTTTTTTTCAGGGTTGATATTGATGCCGATGATTAGCTATCACGTAGGTCGATAACTTAGATTTGGAACTGCGGTAAAAATTAAAATCTTGGTAGCAAAATTTAGAAAAACAATTCCAGCACCAATTTCCTTTACATTCCTTTGTGTATTAATGTTTGATATGAGTTAAATTGAGACAACTTTTCAACATTTATCCTTAGTGTTGATAGGTTATTGATATGGCATGTAACCAATCAGGTAGTGCTGTGAATCGGACAGGATGGTGACTACAGACAGAGAGAGGCAGCAGCATCAGAGCCTATCTAGCACAATTTGAAATTAATTTATTGTACCAGAAATTATAATGATACCAATAATAGGAAAAATGTTGAATATTGGTCTAGGCTGGGGCAGCATGGTGGATTGGTTGTTAGCATTGTCGCCTCACAGCTAGAAGACCCCCGGTTCGCGTCCCGGTTAGGACGTCTGGGATCTTTCTGTGTGGAGTTTGTATGTTCTCCCTGTGTAGCATGGGTTCTCACCGGGTTCTCTGGCTTCCTCCCACAGTCCATTCTAAATTGTCTGTAGGTGTGAATGAGAGTGTGCTTGGTTGTCTGTCTCTATGTGTAGCCCTGTGATAGACTGGTGACCTGTCCAGGGTGTCCCCTGCCTTCGCCCGAGTCGGCTGGGATAGGCTCCAGCTCCCCCGCGACCCTACAGAGGATTAAGCGGTGTATAGATAATGGATGGATGGTCTAGGCTGATAATGGATCAATTCCTCGCCCTAAAACAACATATGTCTACATTACACAGCTTAACCAAGTAGTTATTTTATCTGCCTCTAACCCTAGCCATATTATTTCTGTGCCTTTACCAAAACTTAGATTTTTTTCTTTTTCTTTGTAACAGTCATTTGTGACCACTTTGGAAGACACAGAGAAATGGTATGCATTACTCTGGAAGCCAATTGCAATCACATACTTTTGTCATCATGTTGAAAAACTCAAAAACTTTACATTACATTACAGTAGATTGCAGTTGAAAAGATTAGTTGATTAACTGATTGCTGACGGAGTGGCACTAGATTTGGTAATCAATCACTACAGTTATTTTTAAAATAAATGACAAATATAATTTTAGACTGTTGAATTGTCCTTTTCTTTGTATTACATATCATTATTGTTTTGAAAATAACTGTGGTTGCAGTGCTACATATTAAAAAGTGAATCTTTTTTAACTTTGTATTGGGCCTGGACGATAAAATACAATAGTGGCATGTGCTGGTGATAGACGCAACGGGAAAACTGTTCAAAACATTGATCGATACTTACTGCACCTCCATATTAGCACATAACGAAAATGCAATGTTTGGTTGCGTAAACAAACCCTAAGCATGTTCACTCTCTGCATCATAACCAGCCAATCATATCCCTTGATAATGGAGCCACTTCACCCTACGTCGGTCTCCCTATGGGTTCCCTGCAGCTCTCCCGAGGCTCCAAAGCCAACTGGGCCTCTTGTCGCAGACCTCCCTTGGTGGAGTCTGTAGCCGATGGGGACTGACAGGTGCCCTTGGGAGATGAGTTTCACAACCTAAAAACACCTACAACCCTGTGTCCTCAACTACCTCCTTCTAAGCAATGCAGCGCTGACAAACGTGAGTACGCAAGAAGGCCAGCGTCTCTTCCAGTTACACCCAATCCAGAGCATGGTGTTGCCCTTGTCACTCTCAACGAGCCTCCGGGTTTAACTTGCTATCTATATTCAATGCGTATGAAGGTGAGGTCATTCCTTTATCATTATTTATTTTGATGTATGTGTGTAAATCTATTTAATTGTGTGCTTTTATTGTTATGTGAACACTGAACTTATTAACTGAGACCCTTAAAATAGACTAAAGTGGACGATTTTTCTTCTTCTGTAGTTATTAAAAGTAGTAAAAACTATCAATAATTATCTATACTGACTGAAATACAATGTTTTATCGTGATAAAACTATGCAGCTGTATCGCCCAGCACTAAGACATGCTAGAGCTTCTACAAGAGAGCAGAAACATACTAGGAACCACAGATATTTATTATGTCAGAGCTCCTGTTGAGCTCCTGTCGATGGGCCCAGAACTCCTTGTGGCAACAGCAGCAGTACGCCTATGCTGATCCATCCCACATCTGCTTATAGTGCAAAAAAACAAAAGGCTATCTGTCTCTGGAGGCACGCCTGTGATACATTTCTAAGTGTCAGTTACCTTTCTGGAAAAAAAAAAAGAAATCACCCCCCTTTGACTACTCCACTGTTCCTCTAGTTGTTTTTGCCACACAGAGATACAACCCAAAACCCCTCCAGGCACAAGACTTCACACAAACCCCTCAGTGTTTGGCAACTGACAGAGGGCTTCTAGTTAAAAATACTTTCACTTCTTTACCAGCACGTAGTGTTAGAACAGCATCTAGTTCCACTGACAAATACTGTACGAGCGGAGAGAGCAAACTGAGCAAACTGAGGGCATGAGTAAATACATTAACACTGAAAACAGCAATGATTTTAATCAATAGTGAATGGGATTCTTTGTCTCTGGTGGGTGAGGAAGAGGCCTTCGCTCACACCCACACGAACTAACAACATTTAAAAGGTGATGCGGTGTCAATATAAGATGCATTCCAATTCCTGATTGATAAAATGTTGATTGCGGTGCTTCTCTGTTTCCAGTTTAACACCATTACACATTCAGCACTCCGGTTTAATTATCTGACATCAGTATTATAACACCTCGCCTTGCTGAGTGCCGGGGCTGTAAACATCGACGTGATCTGGGCCTGACACACTCTCAAAGTGATTAAGCAAATCAACATAAATTAATGAAACTAATAAATCACGGCGTGTGATGGCAATTTTCCTGCTTGTCTACGCTGATGAAGATCTCAAATACACTTTCCCCACAGTGCTTAAATTATGTGCTTGCGCCATTATATTTCTGTAAAACAACCTCGCTGCGACGCTGCCACACACCAAACAAACAGAAACAATTATGATGAAAAGAAAGCTGGAAACAACATTCAGATTTAGTCCTCTGGCTGATGAGATTAATTCACCGCATAGTAAAAAAAATTGTGCAGCGTTCCCTTCGTTTTCTTTTATTCATACGGCTTCTCGCACTTCAGTTGAAGTTCTGAATGATCCCAGCGTTAAAGAACTCCTTTCAGACCTGGTTCTCGGCCAACACTGACCATCTGTGCTCCACATTTTGAGCAAAGGTTGAAAAAGCCACGAGTATCAAGGAGATTTTCCTTGTGCGCCTAAAGCAGCCAACACATGAAAGGATTGGATGAAGAAGTGCAGGCGCAATCTGGATACTATTCAGAAGATAGTTCGATTAAAAGCAGCAGCTGACAAGGCGAACAAGCCAAGTCTCCCCACTGTCTCCGCTGACCGCAGCCCTGCTTCTCAAAACAGCACTGACAGGCCGGGTTTGAACATAATTGGACGAGGAACTGATTACATTTACAGCTGAGTGACAACATACTAGGAGAGGAAATGAAGTCATGAAAGTTTACCCTGTGCAATTTTGTAAATCATTACTCCGAAACAGGACTAAGATCACATCTGCTGGCACAGAGCTGCGGCGGCCAGGCCAAACATCACGTTTGGGAAATATAAACTTAAATCTACAATACAAGGAATTCATATTAGCGAGTAGTGGCTGGATTTCGTCGAATGATTGTGCAGTTTATGGGCAATTTATGAGACAGAATTTCCTAAGCAATGATGAGAAAACAATCTCAGCATGGCAGAAATGCTCAGGCTTTAGGCTCCTGAGAGCTGAAGCAGTGCAGGTTGCTAACCTCCCTTCATATGTCCTCACCAATACTATAATTTGGTTTCCTTTGAGAGCTACACTACTTAGCCCTGTTGCCAAGGCTGAGTGAGCAGATTCCCCGCTGGACACCTTAATGAGATCTGCACAGGTGTCACCATAGTTTCACAGCTGTCTGGAGGCTCCTACATAAAAAGACAATGCACAGAAGTGGAAAATAATATCAACAGAAATGTTTCACCCAACAGTGGACTGAATCCTGTTTGAATTCAAGAAACAACAAAGGCTTAAAGAATGCTTACAATTTGTTCATTCTCTATATTCTCCATATGCCTCCAAGACTGAGATCAGCTCTAAGTATCAACATGACCGAGAGTCTGCAGCCATGTTAGCAGAGAAAAGCGATATTGTCACCATGCTAGAATGCTGGTTTTAAAATCTTAGTTTAGTGGGTATGCTAACATTTGCTAATTAGCAGTGCACACAAAAAACAATGGAGGCTAATGGAATGTCATTATTTTTGCAGGTGTTTAGAAAACGTGAAATTATGACCTGATAAAGGCACAAGGTAAAAAAATTTGTTACCATTCATCCTGAGGTCAAACGAATTGTCTGTAGTATAATTCAAAGCTACATATCCAATTATTGTTGAAACATTTCAGCACAAAAAAGCAGCGTAGACTACTATTTAGCACATTACCCAGTCTTTAGGGTTCAGCATCTGGGGACCATGAAAATCTGTACAGAACTCCATAGCAGTTCATCTAAATGTTCAGTTTGCAGTTTTAAACCAAAGCCGTGCTCCAGTCAGATCACCAATATTCCCTTTCCTAGAGCCCTGCGGTTACTGCAGGAAATTTTTAATTGAAACATAATAAAAGACAAATGTAAAAAATACAAAAGAAAAAAAACAACATGTCCTCCTCAAAGTTTAGTCTTGACAGAGGAGCTCTGAATGACACTTCAGACTATTTGTCAGACTATTATTCTACACTGAGACACTTTCATTTTGTATTTATTCATCCCTCTTAAAAATAAATTATTTTTTTTACTTTTGAGCAGTTTTCAAGAATATTGCTCTGAGACCAATTTCATACCAATTCAACAGCTTTGTAAACAGCTGAGGCTTGTTGGTAATGTAGCAGGCGTGATACGGGAGCAAAAGGCAACTGGAGAATTGTAAGCTGCACTGAGTATTAGAGTTGGGTATTGTTTGTATTTTAATGGTTCTGATTCCGATTCTGCTTATCAATACTTTTAATACCATAGCACATCTTCCTGGTTATACCGAGATAATTTTTCCTGGAGTGACATTTTCAATGCACAACGTACAGTGTGGTATTAGCACGGATCTCAGTGTATCAAGGTAAACAGACACTTAATAATTATATGAATTAATATAGTTACTGTACAGTGGGTCGTCTGGGAAGTAGCAACACATTACTGCAGTAAAGAGTTGCTATAAGGTTACTTTATTCAGCTGTAATGTGCCTCGATAAGCAGAATATTTACTGAAAATCTGTGTGTCGTCTTAGCTGTCACAGAAGAGATATAAACACTCTTTGTTCATGTCATGGTACTACGACATGCTCCTGTATTCTTTAAGTGTGAAACGCTGCATACCACAAATAAATGCTAGCAGCAGAAACACAGAGCTAGACAAAGTATTTGTAACTATAACTTAATATTTAGAGACTTAGTTCAGCTACTCTACTGTTAAGATAGTCTAATCCCATCCTTGTAAAGCATTTTGTGGCAGCATTTACCAAATTAAGGTGAATGTTTGAAGACAAAATTGACGTTTGAGCAATGACTTATTAAGACAAATGCATTAGGAGACGGGAAGGCACGGCTACATTCAACTAACACGACTGCGCAGATAGACTGCAGTAGACATATGGTAGGTGTTAGTAGCACTGTGTTTATGACCTAGCACAAATGAAATATGTTTAGGAACCCATAAGCAGAAACAAAATTGAAATTTCTTAATGATTTCTTTGGAATCAGAATTTTGGAGACAGTTCTCAATGCCCAACCCTACTGAGTATTCAGCTCAATGCCAGACTGCTCTCTCTCTGTGTGTTTCCCATACAGAGATGAATTCTTTTATATTTTATATTCCTTCTGCATACCGGCAGACGGCTACTGTTGAAACTCAAGGTAAGTTGTTGATTCTTGCTTTAATAAGATCTCTCATGGTCTGTCGTTTTACCATCTCTCACATTCACCTTCCACTAATATCACAGAAGTAAGTATGACCAATTCAGTTAATTTATACTACAGATATATATATAGTATGTCAGGAAACTGTATCACTACTGTTAATACAAACATCCACTTTCCCCTCGTTTTGAGTGCATTACTTTACTGACATGGCTGCCTTAGCTTTCAGTCCCAGTGGGATCAACTGAAAGACGCATCTTCAGAGAGGAGTTTTAACCAGCTTGAGTAGCTGCACTAAGAATTGATATCTGCACGGTCAGTTTTAGCACAGAATAGTTTTCTGTGTTGTCTGAGAGTATATCCTTACAAAAATTGATTGCAAAACTTACAACGCTTTACAGAGAAGATTTTCTCTGCTTGCAATGCAAAAAATCCCTAATGTTTTGGTCTGAATTATATATTAGACTGAAACTAACTTTTGCAGAATTAACAGTGAGATCACTGCAATGTTGTGCAAAAGGTTTCCTGCAGTGCCAACATTTCATAGAGTGAATCCTTGGAGGTCTCTCTAGTAACTTGCTTTGTGTCTGCAGAAAAAAAGGAGGCTCTCATCACTTCCCTGCACAAGTTCATCTTCTGTCAGCACTGAAAACCGTGGAAATCGAAGCTGCACGCCGTTTACCTCTGAGGAAATCAAATGAGCAGAGACTTCCAATTAAGCCAATATCCACGGATCAGATGGAAGTTGACTAGGTTTGTTTTGTTTTGCCTTGACGGGCTCGCTCAGCCCTCCTCGCCCTGTGCAGAGGAGTGTGTGTCACAGCACTTTTTCCTGATGAGTCCGATGTGATCTGTCGTTGTCCCTGTCATTCGCTCCCTCCCTCTCTTCCTTCCTTTCTCCCTCTCTTCCTCCCTCTGGACTCCTTCCATCACTCGTCCGAGGGAGAGAGTGGCGTGACAGTGATGTGATGGGGCTACACAGACTGTCAAGATGGATTGCTACCCTGGGAGATTTGCAAACACAACACAACACACACACACACACACACACACACACACACACAATGAGATATGTGACACACAAACGTACAGACAGAATCACACATGCGTGCATTCACCCATATTCACACACACAATCGCACACATGCATGACCATACAATCACAGACTCGGCTGCGTGCGCACACACAGAGACACACACGGTCCAGTGAACTCCTGGGCCTGTCAGCCGAAGGTCGCTCAATCTGACACAGTGTTCCAGTTGGAAACAGGCCCAGGGAGGCATCATGGCTTCACTGCCTCCACTCCAACATGAAACACAAGTACACACACCTGAAAAAATGTTCTCTGCACCTTTCACACACACTAATTCAGAAACACGCTATTTTTTTTCCCACACAGCGGCTTTTATTCCTTTCACCACCATTTAAAAGTTAGTGTGGTTAAATTTGCACTTAAGTGCACATTAAATGCGTCAAATGTCTTTATGTGTGAATATTAATGCTCCAGCGGTATGAACACACACATCACTTCCAAACAGATGACATAAGATGGTCACACATGACCCTGTAATCTGATATTTCATGTTCGTAGCAGGCCTGTGTAAAACTGTCACAGATCAAATTGCCCTCCTTCATACAAACAAACCTTCATGCCCTTTAAACCGCACACACTCACACATACACTCACATAGCAGTCAAGGATGATCAGTGTGAATTCCTGCCAAACAGAGCTTCCTCTCCTCCCTGACACACACACACACACACACACACACACAGGCCTAACCCCACAGGACAGCATGTCAGGCAAAGATCTGAGAACACATTTTCGACTTGGCTGAGCAATCGAGCGGCCCGGGGGTCCACTCGGGTGCTGGTCTCTGCCCACCCTCCGTCTGCCCCTCCTTCTGCATAGCCAATCAACAGCAAGTAGCCGATGAGGTCAGCCAGACAGAGATGAATCTATACTCTGCTGGCACGGCCGCCTGTAAGACTCAATTCCTGTTTTTTCGCTCTTCATCCGTGGACCACAACACTGGTGCTTTGTGTGAAGATCTCATCCAGAGGTTGTGACTTTGGCCACTGATGTTCGCTTGATGGATACTTTGGCGATGACTTTTTGAGGACATTGTAAAGCTGCAGTTCTACGCACAAGGCAGTGAAAAGAAAGAAAGGTCTAACTCAAGAAAGTCACAAATAAAAGATGGCACAGTCTGTGATCCAAATGGAAATAAATGTGTTACCCCATCACAAACTTATATCCACAGAAGAATAACCTGTTATCTTAATATAACACTGCATTTTCTCTCTATAACTTTTCAAGTGCAATTACACAATGTAGCACCATCACCCTTTATAACTTAAGTACAGTTCTTCAAACCATTCTACAATACATTTATCTATCACGCCATATCTGCACATGTGGAAAATCTTTATTATATCTTTATTCTACCTTTGCATTTCTTGTCTTGTTTCCTATTTCCTCTTCCTAATGTACCGAGCTGCTTTAACATGTGAATTTCCCCAGTGAAGGACCAACAAAGTCTATCTTATCTCATCTTATCGCCATTAAATCAACTGTATAATCAGTGCTAGGACTGAAGCTGGATTCTTGTTACCTGGTAAGCACGGCTAATTAATCGATTTCAGTTTGAAATCGCAATTTTAAACGGTGCATTTAGCAAATCAGAAAGGTCACAGCTCAGGACATATGTAATGCTGACCAGGTTTAAACTGTCGTGTCAGTGGTTTGAGAAAAACCATACCATCCTCCTTGTGTGACAGTCACGCTTTTGAGGGTATCTCATGTGGTCCATCACATGTTTTACATCTATTACACAGTGAATATTGGACTGAAACAGGACTTTAAATATTAAACTACATACATCATACATTTAATTGCAAAATCTCTCAAAAAACACAATTAGTGATGAGTGTGAGCATATTTGGAGAACCTGTGCTTGTAGCCATCCTTACTAATTACACCAATTTGCACTTCTGTGAAAATATGACAACACTTCACTACACAGACAACAAATGGAAAATGAAAGAAATGTTCACCTCCTGTTTGTGTTTTCCCCCAACACACATTTAGCAAAGGCATGTTCAGTGCAAAGATTCTGCTCATCACAGTTGCAGTTCTCTGTTACAGTCAATTTAAGAACTTCATGTGGCAGTTGCGCTGCTGTAGCTAAACCTACACAAAATTTCAAAACCTACCAGGCAGGTATTTATAGCCTTACATCAGATAACCACTGAATCTATGTTTGTAATGTTACTGATGCTTCTATTTACTTCAGTAATGTTTTTCCATTTCCTTCAATAATGCACACTCTTGGGTTATGTACACGAGGATGAAAGACATCGTATAAAAGAGTAAGTACAATTAAAAAAAAGCAACATCACTAAAAACATTTTTAAGATGGCAGCCAATAAGCTGTTTAACAGATTAACTACAGTTGTATTAATAAACACAAATGTCCACTGCAACCCTCACTGTCCTCATTTGTCCGACAGGAGTCGGACAAATGAGGACAGACTTATTTAGCGAAAATATAAACATCAAAGTTTTTTTTCTCAGCATTTATGATTGATTAGCAACACATTAGTCGAGGGGCTAATTAGGCCTCAAGAGTGTGGACCCTGTTATTAGCACACACTTGTCACTGTAGTACCGAGAGCACATTTCCGTCCCGCTGCTAGGAGCCAGGTGGCCTTTGTTTGTGAGCTACAGACGTTCTCAACAGCACTCTTTCCTCTGAAGACCTATCTGCTCCACTTAGACCTCGAGTCTGAAAGCCACAGGGGAGATGAAACACACACAGACACAGAGGAAGTGGTGGGGGAGGTCACTCTAGTACAGAGACAGTTTATGGTACAACACAGGCTGCGTCACAGACGAGACCGTGTCAAAACACAGACTCGGAATACCTCAGCCACCACCGGCGTTGTGTTTGTGAATGTGCATGCAGATGTGTGCATTAGTACCGTGAGAGAAGGAGTTAGAAGCTCACAGTTCCTTGTCGTTATTTTTAAACCAGAACTGTGGTGGCTGAATGGGGAAGTGTGTCTGTCTGGTTTTGTGTCTTGCTTTAGGCGCACCAATCATCTTTCTCCAGATATCTCTGTGAGAGAAAAGTCAGAAAGAGGGAGGAAATAAACTGTATCTTAAAATAAAATGTATATGCAAAGTTTATCTGCTACTACGTGTTTTGATGCTCAGCTGAGCACTGCGCCGTGTTTAACAGGGTTTTGTGAAGTCGAGTGTGTTTCTGTGCGAACGTGTCAAGCAGTAGGCGAAATGAGAGGAAGAGAGAAAGTCTGCTAATGAGCAGTGTGTGTGAGCTGTGTGCTGACAGCAGCTAACCCCACCACTCCCAGACACACTCACACATGCACACACACAATAACACACACACATGTCCTGGGAGACACGTGTGGAGAAAGTAGTCCCAGTGTGAGAGTAGTAATTAGACTCCCATCCATTAACACAAGGGGCTGTGGAGGAGGATGAGCAGCAGGTGTGTGGGTGTAGGGTGTGTTTCTGCCAGTGTGTATTTGTGTATGTCTGTGTTTTTCCCGTGTGTGCATGCACATAATAATGATGCACAAATACATTGTTAATTGCAGTGACTTTGTGTGTCCGTACAGTATGCGTGTGAATGTGCAGCTCGGTGCTAACGAGACACTGTGCAGGAGTGTGCACGGTGACCCTAAAGTATGGATGCATCTGTTACAGGAACTCAGCAGCAGGTGTGAACACGGCACCAAGTACGAGAAACCGTGTTCAAAGACGAGTTTGTTTACACATTCAAAGTCAATGAGGCACAGAACAGGAGTGTGCAGTGGGTTCGCTTTCTTCACCATCTTCACAGGAATAAACCAGAATCCTAAATAAATGATGTCTAGTGTAGCACTGCTGCCTAACAACGTAATTATCTACTTTAAGCCAAATTAAATGTAAATGGATACATATAGAACATGAGTCATAGAGTGCACCACTGCAACAACGACCTGCCTCTAAACATAAAATGTACCTGCACTCGATTGTTCCCTGAAAAATCAAGAGCTCGATCAATGCTGTTAGAAGGCTTCTTAGTTTTTCAGCTGTTGTCGATTAAAGTCATGATGAATCCGCTGAAAGTAGCTGGAAAACATGAAGCACACTGTGCCAATCATTTATAAGACAGAAGGACTGCTCGGTGTAGTTTCGATATTAAAAAGCTAGGGAGGATTACAACTTCCTGCTGCTCAAAAAGACACATTAGAAGCCTTATACACTACAGCTGGATAGCAGTCTGACATACAGCTAACGCTAGCTGATAATAAACAACAGCTTGGATCTCTTAGTTGTACTTTTAAGGACGTAATATTCATATTTTAATTAACTTGACCTGGATTTTCAGAGCATTCAGAGTTCAGCTGTAGTCTGTCCAGTCAGACAGACAGCAGGCCATTTTTCACTTTAGGATCTTGTGGGCCCGTTTTAGGATGGACTGAACCTTTTCCAACCTCAAGAATAGCCATTTTCAGGGGCGAAAAAAGAATATATTGTAGGTACTTCTGAGCGTAACTAAAAAACTGTCATATGGGACTCAACGCTGATTGGTTAAACTTGGAGAGGACAACAAGCAGCATGTTTTGCCCTCCTGATTCTCTTGTCCAGTAGCAGTTAGGGATGGGAATCGAAAAGCAATTCTTGTTGAGAACCGGTTCCCAGTGTTTCAATTCCTTGGAATCGTTTGCCAATTTTGCAAATGATTCCCTTATCAATTCCAGTGGCCGCAAATTCACCAGTGCATCCAGCAGGAAACATGGTGCCCAAGCGGCACTAACGCTCGAAAGTTTGGTTACATTTCACGTGAAAGGATGACAACAGGGCAGCTTGCAATACTTGCAAAGTGGATATTTCACCAAAGGGAGGAAATACTACCAATATGCAGAAACATTTGCACACACAGCGATAACTTTGAATGAATGTCGCGTTTTCAATCCACTCCGGAGTGAATCTCAGCAGCAGTGGCAACGTTTGCACCTCCTCTGCTGTGCAAATGAGAATCGATAAGAGAATGGACAAAGAACTGAACCGTTAAGATTTCTACGATTCCGATTCCATTTTCGATTCTGCTTATCAATTCCCATCCCTAGTCAAAAGTACTTCATAGTTAGACCATTTTTTCCGATCCTGGTTGT
>OMNN01083972.1:6900-17129 GCA_900302755.1 Chromis chromis | reverse complement strand
TTCCTTGGAATCGTTTGCCAATTTTGCAAATGATTCCCTTATCAATTCCAATGGGCGCAAATTCACCAGTGCATCCAGCAGGAAACATGGCGCCCAAGCGGCACTAACGCTCGAAAGTTTGGTTACATTTCACGTGAAAGGATGACAACAGGGCAGCTTGCAATACTTGCAAAGTGGATATTTCACCAAAGGGAGGAAATACTACCAATATGCAGAAACATTTGCACACACAGCGATAACTTTGAATGAATGTCGCGTTTTCAATCCACTCTGGAGTGAATCTCAGCAGCAGCGGCAACGTTAGCACGTCCTCTGCTGTGCAAAAGAGAATCGATAAAGAACTGAACCGTTAAGCAGAATCGAAAATGGAATCGGAATTGTAGAAATCGTATCAATTCCCATCCCTAGTAGCAGTCTTCTCTCTAACTTCCCATTTTCAATGTAAAACTCATCATATACACTAACATAACAAACGCTCCACTGTTCCGTTTCCTATGTTCTCATAAAACTGGAGTCAAAGTTACATCCCTGCAAAAACTGAACACGAAGCACAGCATTAACAAACCAGAGAAGAGCAGCAGACGTAACTGCAACAGAAGAGGACACAAACTGTTTAATCTCAATCAATTGATCTCACAGTAAACAGAGAAGAGCATAATAGCGTCACATGGTGCTATAACCATCATCACTCCTACATTTAATGTATATCAGTTCCAAATATTGGTTCTTGGTCTGGCTTGATTACGAATAATCAGTATAGGCCCTGAAAAAAACATATCAGTGGATCCCTTGCTAGCCATTATTCTAACAACTGTCTAGTTAAGCCCTGGTATAACAAAGAATCATACTCCAGACAGATAGACAGAAGGCTTTTTGTTACATAATAAAAATCCAAATTAAGTATGTCTAATACAAAATGTCCACTATCAACCTTCATATTATTTTGATATTACATTGTTGCCCTCCAAAGGAGTAGTTTTTTTAGATTAATGCTTCAATCGCACTTGGATGGAGTACTGGCCAGTTATTGTACTAAAGGACCCATTTGATCCCCTCCCCCAGACAAACATTGACTCAAACACGCGAGAATATAATGAGGGAACATTTGGGAGAAAATAGTGAATCTAATCATTTTTGTAAAATACACAGAAGAAGACATTATGCCAACAATTAGCATTAGCATAATGTGCACATTATCCACATTAATAAGTGCAGCTGGCCATAACCACTGGGTGCATCAGTCTGTTATTCACAATACGTGATCACACAGAACACGTGCTATTACGACACAACTACTATAACCCTACAATCAGCATTCATCACGCTTTATCTCATCGTTCCAAATAGGGCGCCAGTTCAAGAGGATATCTAGCTGAACTGATCTCTGATTAGCCCCTCGGGCCCGACTGGATGAGAATACAGAATGATGCAACATGTAAATGTCACCTGATGGGACTCTTTTTATGCTCCGTATAATGAGATCCCATTAGCTTAGACTTTCCCGCAGGATTTGGAACCGATAATTTAAGAGATTACTGGTCTCTTGATGAGGTCAGTAGGTTTGTAGGTTGGAAGTCTTGCCAGAGGCGATGATGATTGCTGGCCTTGTTTTGGAGACACCTGTGGGAAGAGCCCACCCAAGTGACTGCATGTGTGCATACAGTATATGTGCCTGTGCATTTATGCGTCTGACCTGAAAGGTTTAGTGAAATCCTGGGAGGAGAGCTGAGAGCAGAGCGGGTCTGAGCGTGTGTGAGAGAGAAAGAGTGAAAGGAAAAGCGAGTGAGTGTGTGACTATGCTGTGTACAAACCACAGCTTTGCTCCATGCTGTAATTTACCCTGCCGCCAAAACCACCGCTGCTTCTGCTGTTGCTGCCTAACGCTGCAGCAGAGTTTAGCTTCTCTGGCTGTCTCGCTGGCTGGGGCTGGCTAGCGCTTGTAGACGGGGGTTGTGCTAACCCTATGACTGTTTGTTTATCTTGCAGCCAGAACCGACCATTAAAAGTGGGCCCTCAGTCAAAAGCACAAAAACAGACGCTTGTCATGTTCGAGGGCTGTAATTGTAGCTCTCGCGTGATGTTTTTATTTTCCCTCTGACCTCGCTGGATAAACTCAAGAAGCCACTTAACATCGGGCTTGGCTTGCCAGAGCCCAGAGAGAGAATTAAGCAACATGCAGTCAAAGGAGACACATTTTTATCCCCTCCCTTTTTTAATTCATAGCTGGGAGCACTTGCTGTCGCTTTTCACTTCACCCTCGACTTCTGACCATATAAAAAACCAGGGTACCTGTTGCTTAATTATAACATCTTAAAGTTACGCCTTTAAATCTTAAGCATTATCACTGGCACTGAGCTCAACAACACTGCAAACTTGTTGAAGGCTACCACACAAGCTGTAAATGCTTTGTTTACTATGGGAAACAGGCGTCTTTAAATTAGTCTCCTGCAGATTGCTATGTGCATGAAACAGTCCATCCCCACAACTGCAGGGATTTGGACAAAACATAGCTTCTACTTTAACATCATCCCAGTACGAGTGAGCCCATGCTGTCTCACTTCCTAGAAATGTTGACAGAATAGAGCTCAGATGTTCCAAACTTCACTTGTGGTTGTCATCAATTAAGCTGGAAACACAGGGTACTCCAGAGACACAATCTCCCACTCGGTAGCTCTCCCTCTCTTATCCCTTTCTATTTATCTGTGTCTATGTCTGCTTAGTGTCATTATGAAATGTGCAATTATAGTCACACAAAAGCGGCAGCCTTCTATGCCCTTTCAGCTATCGGCTTTAGCAGTGCGGGAATGAAAAGAGGGCAGAAAAACATCAGTGTGAAAGGAAAGACAAAGCAATCCAAGAGAAGAAAGAGAGAGAGAGGGGAAATTGGCTTGGTTACCATTCTCCATGTGACAGGCGTAATTGACAATTTTGAGCAAGGCCAGGGGCGTCTCATCTGGTGAGGCAGAGGAATTTAGTGAGATTAAAGGTTAAGACAGGCTAATTACTTCAATAAGACATCCAGACATGTCCAATGCTGTTGTTACATCAACCTACAATCCAGCGGCGTAGATGATGAATTTAAAAGTGCGGTTGACAGAAGAAGCAGGCAAAGGAGAAGGAAATGTTTCTCAGACGTAACTTGTTGACAGCTAAATTCCACTGCACATCAAACTAAGCCTTAGGGATAAGATCAGGATGTAATGGGACACAAAATCCATAATTCAGGGTCACGCTTACTTTTTGTGCAACAAGAGAAATGCAAAAGTCATTTCACTGTCAGATTTTTTTTTTTAATGTAAGTATTAAATTGTGCTTATTGTCTGTAATTCAAACTGCAAAAACAAAGCCACAGAAACGTTGGCGTGAGGTCAGTAAGAACAAAAAATGGAAATGTTAGTATTTCAGAAATACTCTCTATTTACTGCAAAAAAACACAAGCGAACTATGTATTTGGAAAATATGCATCCGCATTTTGTCTTTTAAGAAAAAAAGTCTAAATTCTCAGGTTTCAGCTTGTTAAATTTGAAAATATTCCAGTTTCTACTTTCCTCTATGACAATAACCTAAAGATCTTTGTGTTGTGGATTAAACAAGACATTGGTCATCTTGGGTTTTGGGAAACACTGACCATTGTCTGACATTTTTAAGACCAAACAATTAATCGAATAATCAAGAAAATACCTGAAAGATTAATGGACAGGTAAATTAACCGTTATTCGCAGACCTAGTTTACAATGTTCCCCATGATAGCTTAGCATTTTAGCATGTTGACAAAAAGTACAGCTGAGGGTAACGTTATTAGTTTTGCAGGTGTTTTCGCATAAATCAAATCAAATTTTCCTTGAAGATGGGGCTCCATGAAAAGTCAAAATCACTTCTTGCTGAGGGGAACATTAATGGCTGTACCAAGTTTAAATGGCAACCCATCCAATATCAATCGCTTTTATCCAAAGCAACGTACATAGGTAGGTAGGCAGGACAGCATTAAGGACCTTGGTGTCCTCACTGGATACCTGCGCCCTGCTGGGATTTGAACCACCGATCTCCCATGCCAAGGTCTGGGGTGTTAGTAATAATCTAAGCTGTGTCGTGTCTTTAGAAGGTGGCGGTATAGGCACATGGCTTTAATAAACAGAGAAGAAGAAGATGGAAAGCAAACCAGTTATTTGCCAATAATGAACAAGAAGAGGACAAATCTCATCTATGAGAGAAAACTTAAGAGAAGTGTTTAGGGATTGTTTTTATTTAATCAATGTCATCAGGTATCAGCTATGTTCAATGCTTTCCAGACACGAAGATAATGATAGAGGTGGAAACAGCTGATCAGTCATGTTTGCTATGTCAGAGCTTGTTCAAAAAAGCGTTTCCATCTTCCGTTAGTCAGTTCAAGTTAGCATCAAAACTTTTTTGCAAAATTGACTCTTGTTATTTCCAGATTTTACCATTGACCTTAACTTTTTCCAATGCAATGCCTCAAAATGTGCATAAAAACAAATTATGGCTATTGAAATATTTCATTAAATACAAAAATTGCACCTCCATGGTGGTGCTCAAGGAAATGTCAGGGAACCACCAAAGTCAGTCGGCTTTTTCCTCTGGAGATCATGTTTATACAAAAGCTCAATGTAATAGTCACTGAGATGATTCAGTCTACACCAAAGCAGTGGACCAACCAAGCAACCCACTGACAGATCAACTCTGACATCCAGAGTGGCACTGCTAATGCAGTCCATTAACACAGATCACATTTAAAATGAACTTAAATCAACCGTTAAAGACAAATGTGCCTTGTAGGGTTTTGGTTAAAAAAAAAAACTAAACTGTTCTTGCCAAACACCAACATGACAACTTGTCAACTACTACTGCGACCTCAAAACACCTCTGACTCAATTTCCAGCATCATCGTTCTGTCACCGGTTTGCCAGTTTTCTTGCCGTTTGCCATTTTTGTGACAGGCAGGACAGACAGATGGACAGACAGACAGGGAGTGGTGCCCCTGCAACGCCACAGTGGCATAAACGATGAGCTGTCAAATCCAAGGGTAAATTGCTGTGGAGTAAATATATGCTCCAGCGTGGTGGAGGCCTCGCCAGGTCATTGTGGTGGGTGTATTGTGTGTATGGAGGAAGCCACAGTGGTGAAGCGAGTCTCTGTGTGTGTGTGTGTTTGTATATTTGTAAAGATGTGTGTCGTGCCAGTGGAAAGTGAGAGGAATCCACATCTGTTAATAGCCCGAGCCCCACTTTGAAACACTGTCGGAGTGTTTGTTGTTGTGGAAGTGATGGGGATTTGTAAAGTTTTCTTCGTGGACTTGGGTTTCTGTAGTGTCTTGTTTGTGGCGAGCTCCACTCATCAGCAAAAGCCAGGAGACCAGGGTAAAGAACAGGAAAGGCCGCATTTGCCCTTTTGTGGCACCAAATAAGTGATGGCCCTTCATGGTGTCCCACAGTAACCACATCTGGAGCCGTCCTCCTCAAACCTCCACCCTCTGCTTTGCTGGATTAGATCTCCTGACCATCCCACCCAGTGACTGAACACTGAGGCTTGGGTAGCTGGCAAAGGCGAGGTGGTTGTCTGAATGAGACCGCAGGCCGACTTGGCTGACTGCTCCAGCCTCCTCGGTAGACCTTTACTAAGGCTTCATTACAGACTTGGGAGCCAAGGGCCGGACCACACTGTGTGCATGCGAATGTGTGTGTTTATGTGTGTGTGTGTACTTCTGTGGCCATTTTTGCAAACATATAACTGTTTGCTTATGTGTGTTTCCTGCTGTGCGTCTTAATTTCTCTCTCATGCACATGCATCTGTGCCTTCACATTATGTATTTTAATGAGAACATGTGTGTCTCTGGATATGGTTTGTGCACGCTCCCCACACTTAAAGGCAAATTAAGAAGAAGAAAAAAAGAACATCCCAAGATTGTTGCGTCCCCACAACTGAGAGACTTCACCCTTGTTCAGACAGACCCCAGGTTTCAAAAATAGCAGAGTTATCTTTAAATAACCACCAGCAGGAGAGCGTCCTGTGTCTTTCATGGGCCAGAAAAAGACTCAACTCTCTTCAGGCTTGAGTGAGTGGCAGTTTTGGGTTATGGTGTAGTTCAAGGAAAATTCATGATGCATCACCCGACTGCTTCCCTCTCTATATAAAAACAAGAGCACATACAGAAGACTTCTGAGCTCCACCACCAGGCCCCCTTGGGTGAAACGTTGACTTAGATGACACCAAGTCAAGACCTGATGTAAAAAGTCTGTATGAATATAATGATGAAATGATGCATTATTCACATGTGAGATACAAATACATGTACATACATACATGTAAAATGGATGCAAAATAGGAGGCGGTGGCGGCTAACTTGTCAAGAACGACCTCCAAATGTAGTGTGTGTGTGTGTGTGTGTGCGTGTGTGTGTAGCCTCCCATGTGTCCTGGATGTCACACAGTGCTGTCACTCAGTGTAAATGAGTTTGCCATGGGGCTTTGGTGGGTCACTGAAGTAACAGAAGCCTGTCCACACACGCGGGATCTTTTCCTACGTCTTCCACATCCTACCTTCTCCCAGAGGTGGAAAGTAACAAGTCTAAGTACATTTACTCTGTTCTTAAGTATATGAAGGCAGTTGTGCTGTACTTTAAGTTTTTATGGCCCCCCGAGTGCAAACAAAATGATCATATATGCAGCCACTTTTTGTGGGTGAAAATTTCAAGGGGTCGCATTCGTGCAAGTACATGTAGACAGATCATCAGCCTAATACTCAGCATTTTACCACTTATCTGTATCCTTATTTTTTTAACCAGTTCCCAATCAAATTAATTAATTTTAAAAACATTTGACATCTAAAAACATTATCTGTATTATAATCAGATATTAATTTCTCGGGGGCTCACACAAGCATAATTTAGTCAAGTAAACATGGGTATAGTTGTGTAATTTTCTTAAATTGTTTGACTGCATTGTTTTTACCATTTTATCCACGATAAACAAACAGAAAAGTACCAACAGTTACAAATCATATTTTACATGTGCCCGCCAAATCTGTGGCACTAGTTGGTGTCTCTACAAGCCAGTATGTAATTTCAAAGACATTGAAACTACGAGGATAACCATGACCTGGATGACTGAGAATCTTCACAGACAAACCAGTTAACACACACCTTATTAGCCTGGTGTAAGGCGGATCTGCAAATCGTAGTGTCTACGATAAGCAGATGTTCAGCAAGTGAAGAGTTCATCCCACAGCCCTGATTTAGTTAAGTTCTACCCCACTAAACTGTCATTTTTTACTTACTATTAACTTTGCAGATTAAGATTTTACAAGTCTGCAATGACAACATAAAATATTATAAGTAAAAAGTATAATAAAGTAAATGAAACCACCCACCAGAACATAAAATACACTCAAACGCAGACAGCTGCAACAAGAAAATACTGCTTCCATGTTAGTGCATCAGTAGTAATAATACAGACACACTAATTATTTACCTATTTAAAAATACTTCTTCCACCACAATCATCATTGAAGTCATGCATCTGCATTTCTCTTCCATCTGTGAATTCCCTCTCCTTCTTAATATTACCCTCACTTTGTTTTTCATATTTTTTTCTCCTCCTTCCCTTTTTATCAATTTTCTCCACTTGCCTTCTGCTCACTTCTGTCTTTGTTGTTTCCATTTCCTACACCCCATCTCTGCACCAAGCCCTCTCCATCACTTTCATCCTCAGAACTGAATTACTTTATCTCTTCGTTTTCCCATCCCTCGCTCTGTCTTTCATTCTCTTTCTTTCCCAGGGGAGTAGTAATGGGATGATGGGTGGGTGGGCAGTCATCAGGAGTTTGGCCATGCAGCAGAGGCCTCTCTCTCCTCCCTCCCACCACCTCCTGCAGCCATCCATCTCTATAAGCACAAACCGAGTGGGAAGCTGCAGCCCGCCTCAGCGTTTCCTAAACCTACATCCATTCGTTTAAGCACAAGGCACATATGAAAGTGCACACCTAAGACAATCCAAAAAGAAGGTGGTAAGAAAGACAGCACACAGTGAGACAAATCCAAGAAATTCGACGAAAGCACATAGACTCAATTGCACACAAAACTACAAACATACTGTCCTCGTATCAGCCCAGTCATAGTACATCCTTTTGTAACTTTGCCTACTTCACCTGACCAGACACCCACACTTGAACTGGGATGATCTCATTCTGCTCTTTCGCAAAGTCACTCTATCTCCCTCAATCTCTCTCCTTAGAAAAACCTAGAAGCAATTTGTCCTTACAAGCCAGTCTTAGATCAGTGTCTAAAAGGCAAAGGCCTCAAGCCTCAGAAAGCCTGCAAGCCAAGCTCCTCTACCAAGGCTTTAAATCACTAGATTATTGGTTTTATGAGTGTGACCCATGTGAAAATAATTGCTAATGTTCCAAGAGTAACCAGTGGAAAGGTGGGTAATGGGGCAATTTATAAATTCTGATTGTAATACATGGAAAGCATCCAGGCCATCTCCTCGCTGTTGTTTTATAGCTGCTCATAAAAGCAGGCCAAGCAGCACAACAGTTGCAGCGACCACACCGCAGAGAATGAAATCAATACTGCTGCCGTGGTATTGTCGCTTTGTTTCTGCTCATTTGTTTTTTGAGGGGAAGCAAGATTTTAGGGATGAAAACCAGAAACTCAAACTGTGACAATAAGTCGTCTGCTGCAATGATGGATGTATGGAAACTTCATGCCCACAAGGCCTGGCATGTGCTCACATTAGAGGCCCATTCTGGTCCTTGTGTCTGAGACCCAAGGGGATATTTCTTATTTATTTATAGTTTTTAAAGGCAAGTTGCTGTGATTTATGCTTCTGGCTGGCATCTTCGTCACAGAAAAGTTTCCTGTGGCTCATGGGTAGTATTTTGAGACATCTACCATGAGAACATGACATTAAAGTACAACTGCACCTCAACTGGCAAAAAGATTGCATAAAAGCCTATGAGAAGATGACCATACATCTCACTTAATCTGTTACCTCAGTAATCATTTTTCTAATGAGTTTATGGTCTCAATCGCTAGTTTTAGGTCTTTTTCTATGCAGCATGATGCTCATTTTTTAAATTATGGTGCCATTTAGAATAAAATAGACAACAAAGCAGGGTGTGTTTTAGGGCAGGGCTACCTAGTAATTGACAGGTTGCTGCTGTATAGGTGTACAAAGTGTCCTCAGATCCACCCCTCGCTCATTACGTCCAGTTTCAAATTACCAAAATGCCATATGCCAAACTCGAGGCTTCAAATCAGTAGTCCACAAACCAATGGGTGACATCACGGTGGCCACGTCCATCATTTATATACAGTTTATTGCTGTGATTTGGCATCAACGTTGTCTGTGGCTCATGGGTAGTATTTTGAGCAAACTACCATGTGAACCTGAATTTTTTTCTCTGCTAATGCGTACGTATATGCTCCATGTATGTCTTGTATTGTCTTTTCAGAAAGAAGAAAATCAGAAGCCAAAAGGAAGAAATTTCTGTTTTCTATTGTACAATCACTTCTGGTTTTGTATTAACTTGTTGGCACAGCATTAGTTTTCTGTATACAAAGCAGAATTTGTTTCCATCCAGGCGATTAAACCTTTGCATAAAGCAGTAACGTCACCGGGCAGTCACACTGATAAACAGGTAGCACAAGAGTTACAGGTTTAAACAACAATGCACGTCAGTTTCCCAGCTCATGGCTTGTCATGTAACTTACACTATGAACCTTAGATTCTTGAACAAGCCACCAAACAAACATTCACTGAGGAAAGAGTGCACAGCTCAGTTTACGGGTTAGATAGCTAATTAGCTGCTCAGCTGCAGATCATTAAACAGCATGTAAACATATCTGCAAATGTCACTTGGGCTTGTTTAGATGACGGCGTGCTCCTTCCTGTGTAATACCATTAAAAAAAGCACTGCAACTAAAGCGGAAGTTGGTTTAATTTGGATCTAGCTGTTCTTCCTGTGATTGGTATCAAAGCTCAGGCTTCCATGTGCTGTCTGTCAAATATGGACACCATCACGCCCCTTCCATTTCTGATATTTACCCAAAAGACCTTTTTTTTTCTTCCTTGTAATAAAAAATATCTGTCAAAAAAATTGAAAAAAATAAGTAATAAAACAGTGGAATACTGTAACATTCAAAAACAGAAAAAAGTGAAAAAACAGCAAATATCTGTAAAATAATTATGTTTTTAGATACAGTAAAACTGTAA
>OMNN01083966.1:0-10288 GCA_900302755.1 Chromis chromis | reverse complement strand
AGACTATAATGGTCCAATAAATAAATAAACAACACTGCAGTTACATGTTGTTTATGTGGTAATCATAAACCCCCCCAAAACAAAGAACTGCACAGGAACATAGGACTCACAGCTACAGTGGTTTTCTTGTCAGACTTTTTAGAGTTAATACAATAATTGAACTGATCAAAAGTATATTGACCGATGTACATTAGCTGTAGTTCCTTCCTTACCGTTTAATGCATTCAGAATATGGGCGGTTCTGGGTTTGCAAAGAATCAAGGGAATGTTAATGTTCAAAACCAAATTCCTAAACTAGTAGTTTTGTGATTGTTATTCAAGTTGTGTTGGAATTTAACTGTTGTGGATGTTCATATGGTTTTCAGTGTTTGTGTGGCTGAAAACATAGTTTTAGCAAGAAACGGGACACCATGACAGAGACTTCTGTTGCCATTAATGACCTCCAAGCAGCTTTTACATGCAGAAATCAAAATGAAATCAAATTAAACAGCATTCTGAACACGTTGATGTGGATGAATCCATTTTTGTAGCACTGTAGAAAAGTAGGAATATATTATAAATTGTGGCCAAATTACCTGCTAAAGTTTTTGAATTTTGAACTATCCCTGAAAAAGAAACATGGCCGCCTTTAAAAGTTAATTTAATAAGATGCTAAGCTAAGCTAACTTTTAGTATTATTATGTTTGCACAACTAAATATTACAAATTAATCAAATAGGATGCTTAGTCCAAACAACTTATTTTATCTCTACAACTCAAGATATCAATAGAAGTTTCATGGCATTACCTGTGATTTTACATTAGTTAGGATTTAGGTATGTACAACTTAAAATGTCTTGTTATCACTTTAAAAAAAAACTTAAAGTATAAAGTATTAGGGACTATTTTGTCAGCTTCACCTTCATCACCCCAACTATTTAATCTAAGTTTAAGGAACAACTGAAAGTTCTTCAATTGCAAAACTCAAGATTTTAAAGCAGGCAGGTTACAAACCATTTAAAGTTGAACTCACATCTTTTATCTTAACATCTTGTCTGGATGAATCTCAGCAGTGTTACTGAAAGAACCAATTGTTTTTTCCTCAGCTGGTCATGATGATATTTGGCTCTTTAGTTTAAACTAATTTTATTTAGTTCCTGCTGGAGAAACTGAAAAACCAAACCTTCCCGTCACAACGCTTCAGATAAACGGCTACCAGGATGAAAACTAAATGTTACCAGACCTGCAGAGCACCGAGAATAAACACAGACCAAAGGTTTTCCTTTCACTGGTCGTATCTGAGCAACACTCGGTTTACTGAAGTTTACAGACCTTTCAGTTCTAATGAAGTCCTGCTTGTTGTCTCCATAACGATCTGACGCAATGTGACCACAGTAACAGCTGGCTGTTCAGCAGGAGCCAATATACGATGAAAAATCAGCTCAAAAAATAAGAGAAATGACCACAAAAGAATTCAAAGCCACCAGAAATGATAGTCATCACAATAATACATAGATAATGTGTAAAAAATCACCACAATGAGTCAAAAATAACCACAAAATCACCACAGTGTTGTGCGACCTGCATGTTGGGTTCAAAGTGTCTCTAGAAACATACTTACAGCTGCATTAACTATCTTTAAACACATGGTGAAGAAGATTTTTTGCATCTCTTTTATGTGCACATCAGATAGACAAGAAAAGCTTAGTGATTTCATACCAGATAGAGAAGAAGCTGTGTGTAAACTTTTACTTTTACTTTAAACTTAAACGTTTGTGTAAAATGCATAAGAATTAAGGATGTATACGTATCTACAGCCACAGTTGTTGGACCTTTTGGAGTTAATATAAAGGATGTTAACTATTAACCATTAATCAAATACTTACAAAATCAGTTATGACAGATTTTAAATATAACAGGCTGTAAAACCTTTGGACTATGTCACCCCAAAAAGACAGAAAAGCACCATGAAACCATGAAAAATGATCACAAGAAGCCAAAATCTCCACAAACAGACACACAATCACCACGAAAAGATGTGAAATCACCACAAAAACTAAAAATATGACCACAGACAGACTCAGAATCACATCAGACAGACTCAGAATCACCATGAAAAGATGTGAAATTACCAGAAAGTCAAAATCGAAACAAATAGATGGGAAACCACCAAAGAAAGGCAGCAAAAACAGTTACTACTCCTTTAATTTGGCTTTAAATTGAATGGGCTGTAAAATGTTTGACTATAAAATCATGCAAAATGACGACAAAGACTCGAAATCACCATAAAACGCCTCGAAAATCACCACAAAAACAAGCAAAATCATTAAAAAAACAGAACGTAGAATCACTGCAAATACTTAAAATCACTACCAACTCTCCAACTCTCCACAGACAGACGTGAGATCACCCCAAAAAGACAACAAAAACAGTAATTAGGGGTTTAATTGAGCCTTAAATTTAATGGCCTGTAAATCTTTTCACTACAAAAACATGCAAAATGACGACAAACACTCAAAATGACCACAAATAGATGTGAAATCACCATAAAAAGCCTCTAAAATCAGGTGTAAAACTTCTGGTTTATGTCTGAATCTGCTTCATGATTGAACTGTGGATTAAAATAAATGTTCACCCACCAGCAGCTCAGACGTCAGTCAGATTTTCCCGCTCCGCTCTTCTTCTTCTTGGTCAGTAAAATGGAAATTGTTCTCTCCCATGTGGCGTCTAGTTCTTATCTGCCAACAGAGCAGCAGCCAAACTCCTCCTCTGTGTGAAAGACGGAACGAAGGACGTGAGGACAGATGGACGAGTGTCGGAGGGATTTTCTTTGGCAGGACTGAAGCAGCCTTCATTATTCCCTCCTGTTGGTGGATATAAAACACAAAGCAGCAGTCAGACACAACTCTGATCTCTGGCTGCACAGACAGTATTTACATTGGTGAAGAACTCACAAAAAACACTTCAGATAAACCTGCTAACAAGCAGCCAGACGGAGCTGCAGCGTGATAATAAAAAGCCTGATTCTAATCTCCTGCACCAACAATAAAACATCCTGAACCGGGTCAAAGACAGAACAGGACTTTCTAACAATTAAAATTATTATCACAAATTATTACAAAAAGATGCAAAATCAATCCAAAAAAGATGCAAAAACCACCAAACACAGGGTGTAGAATCAACACAAAGAGTCAATATCACACAAAATTACTAGAAAAATACACAAAACTACTACAAAAAGATGCACAACCACCAAACACAGGGTGCAGAATCAACCCAAAGAGTCAAAACTACTACAAAAATACACAAAATTACTACAAAAAGATGCAAAAATAACCACAAGAGTTGCAAAATCAACCCCCAAAAAGATGCAAACTCCCAACAAAAAGATGCAAAACCACCAAACACAGGATGTAGAATCAACACAAAGAGTCTAAACTACTACAAAAATACACAAAATTACTACAAAAAGATGTAAAATCAGCACAAATGAGGCAAAAATAACTACAAGAGATGCAAAATCCCAACAAAAAGATACAAAACTACCAAAACACAGGATGTAGAATCAAAAAAGTCTTAGAATCAGAAAAAAAAAGAGTTTAAACAATTAACACAATTAGTAAAAATAACCATAAAAAGAGACAAAAAAAGAGGTCATCACCACAAGATGTGAAACCACCACAAAGAGTCAAAAATCACTCCAATACAACACTTGAGTATAAAATGTAGATAAACTGTACAACTGAATTATAAATTATATGAGAATATCAAACAATTAATACTTGCTAGTGACGTCTGTAGTTATGAAGCTCAGTATAAATAGAAGGAACACTTTTGTCTTCTTTTTGGATGGAGTTTAGACCCTAATTGGCTGAATAATTAAAGTCTTGGACCGGATCCGACTGTGTCGAGTGTTTGTGCCTCTGAACAAACATTCTGCCAACAGACACACAAACCAAACAAATCTCTGCAGACCTGCACAGCCACTAGACGGATCCAGTTAGGAGGCAGCAAAACAGAAGAAAACTACCAGAAAACCCATCTCAGTGTCTCTGAACGTCTCGTGTGCAGCAAACAGAACCAGATTCCAGTTTTAACATGTTTGGATGTTTGTGTTAGGACTCAATTCCATTCTCATTTCCACAAGCAGAGTATTTGGGAATAAAATGCAGGTTTGAATAATGTCTGTTAAAAAGTTGCAGAATCACGAAACACAAAATATGCAAAATCCCAACAAAAACATGCAACACCACCAAACACAGGACGTAGGAGTCAAAACCACTACAAAAATACACATAATCACTACAAAATGATGCAAAATCACCACAAAAACACACAAAATCACCACAATTAGTAACATTAACCGTAAAAAGAGACAAAATTACGCAAAAAAAAGATGCACAATCACTACAAATGATGCAAAACCACCACAAAGAGTCAAACATCACTACAAAAAGACACACAATTACTACAGATCTGAATAATGTCTGTTAAAACACTTAAATCAGTTTGTTTCTGTTGGTAAACTTTTATTTATTGCAGGGGTTTTGTAAAAAGAGGATTCCAAACTTCATGTAAAATACTGATATTGCTTTGTTGCAGATAAAGATTGTAAACTTGACATGCTATCAATGACTTTCATAAGACATGATGTGAAGTAACAGTGAAAAATTCAGTTTTTATCTTTAATAGTTCCTGAGATATTGCAGCCTAAACTTTTAATGTGAGAAAAAACCTGCTGAAAGTGGGTCAATGGGCAAATTTGAAAATAATTATTTGATATATGAAGGTAAAATTTCACAGATACTATTTTAAATGTTCATAATTTCTGATAAAAAAGTTTCAAGCAGGAGTCTGACCTGAAGTCTTGAGCAGAACAGGACCAGGCTGGAGGTTGATCAGCTGATCAGAGCAGAATGAAGGAGTTCTGGAGGTTCATGAACAGAGCTGAAGAAGGTCAGAAGAACATGTGCAGCTGAGTCTACATTCTGGTGGAAAGAGGAAGTCTGAAGTGGTTCTTTTAAAGTAGGAGGAGCTAATTGAAGTCATGTGATCCAGACTTCCTCTCAGGTGTTTTCAATCCTCCAATCAGGACTAACAGCAAGTTAACACCCCCAGACAGACAAAAACGAGACACTGCAGGAAGTTCGGGTAGTTTTTAACGGCAGTAATCTTGGAATAAAATCTATTAAAAATCCTGGGTTATCTGTTTCAGTTTGTCCAAAATGACAAGAACTTACCCAAAATCACTAGAAATATGTCCAAAATACCATAAATGTATTTAAAAATGTCAAAAAATTACTCAAGAAGGGTCTTAAACTTGTCCAGAATGAGACAATAATTGTACAAAATACCTCAAACTTTGCCACAAAATCTTTTCAAAATTACAAAAACATGGCCAAAAAGACTCATAGTTTGTCCAAAATTACTAAATATTTGTCTAAAAATGTCTTCAAGTTTGTTTGAAATTACTTGAAACTTTTCCACAATGACAATAAAATAACTCGAAAATAGTCTAAAACCACTCCAAAATGTATCCAATCAGCTTTATAACCAAGTATGGACAATTATTTTCCCGCAAAGTGAATCGTGTCTAGAAGATGATCCTGGTATCAAATGTAGATAAAAAAAAAAAAGATCCTTTCATTATCTCTAACTTGTTCCGACCAACCACCTATCCCACATGCTGACATGAGCCTTGAAAGTTTACCCAAAATGCACTTTTTAAAGTTTAAAGTTTCCTCTATTGAATTATCAGAAAACAGAAACACATCCAGGGCACTAATGATTGTTTCTATGACTCCATGTCAAAGACATTAAGCTGCTGCAGTTTTACTGTTCAAACTATGATACATCCCATAATATTGATGCTCACAGTTGGTTATAGAGGAAATTAACACAAACCAGATTCAGTCTTTAGATTGTGATACCTGGAGTGGATGTAAAACTGATCTGGTTGCAGTTTTTAACAGAACTCCAATGTGTTTTTCATCCCTAAATGTCATGTGTCTCTCTGCTGTACTGATGAAGTTATGAGGCTCAGAAATGATGGAAAAAGTCCATTAAAAAGTGAGAAATCTGGACCCACCTCTATGAACTTCAAGGGCCTGTAACTCTTCAGCACTGAATGTTTGGACTAAATTAATCTAAACTCAGCATAAAGACTGAAAGCAGGATAGGAGAACATCCCCTGTATAAAGTTAAAAAGTATACCTACCGACAACTGTGAAGATCTCTTAGTCATATCTTGTATCTTAAAAAAAATAAAATAAAATTCTGTACCTAAACAGAAATAAAAAATACAACATTGTGCAGTTTCACAGGTACTTCTGTAACAGTATTCTCACCATTTCTTGGTGACCAGAAGTTGTGAGCACTGAGTTCTTGGAGTTTCTGCAGATTAGTTGGCAAGAAGACTCAGAAAATCATTGCATCTGTACTGATCTGGTTGCAGTTTTTAGTTTGATGCAAATTGTGCCCAAACAATATTTGTTAGAGTGCAGTTATTGAGAATATTTCAGTGGCTGATGAACATAATTTAACCTTTATTGATCCCCTTGGGGAAATTCCTTCTCTGCATTTGACCCATCCTATTCAAAGTTAACCTTAACTATACATACTAAGAGAGGTGGGCTGCCACAGTGCAGCGCCTGGGGATCAGTCAGGGGTTAAGGGCCTTGCTCAAGGGCCCACAGTGGTGGTGGCTGGGACAAGAGGTCACTCTCACTTTCCCACCTCAACCTCTTGACAGTGCGGGAGCTCAAGCCGGCGACCCACCAGTTACAAGTTCGCTTCACAAACCACTAGGCCACCACTGCCCCTACGTTTTTTTTTCATCATCTATAAAGAGAATTCTCCAGCATGTCTGAGTAATAGCGATAGTTGAACAGTCAAATACCATCCAGTGGCCTTTAGACTGAAACCAGGTTATTTCTTTGTCCTCTCGTCTCTCCTTCACTTTCGTTTTCATCTTCTGATCTCCTTCCTGCTCTGCAAATTGAGTTTCCTTGAGTTCCATTATCTGCTGCTGCAGCTCCTCCCACTGCCTCCTCCATCTTAAACCTTAATTCATTTAACCTGTGTGTGTGCGTGTGTGTGCATGTGTGCGTGTGCGTGTGTGTGTGTGCATGTGTGCGTGTGTGCGCGTGGATGGTTCAGATTCAGGGATCAATACTAGAGATGAGGATGTTGTTTCTGCTTTCCAATGTCCTTGTCTCATGTCTGGGATTGTCTGGGACATGTCATCGACACACACACACACACACACACACACACACACACACACACACACACACACACACACACACACACACACACGCGCGCGCACACACTCACACACACACACACACACACACACACACACACGCGCGCATACACGCACACACACACACACACGCACACACACAAACATATGGTCGCTGTTTACCGTCATTGTGACTCGGTTATTCATGACTGGAATATTTAACACTGACAAACTGTAACACAAACACACACAGACACACACAGAAACACACAACCTGTCATCTTTAGTGTGAGGTTGAAGTCGACTGAGACTGTGAAGAAAAAGCATGAATAATATGATCGTGAGCAGGAAGTAAAGAGAAGCACCGATGTTGAAGGTTAACACTTTTATAGAATCACATCAATAAATCCTGTAAAGCAATTAGAGCCATTAGGATTATGAGTCCGGCAGCCTTTTAAACACACACACAGCTACACACACACTCTCACATTTTCATCTTTATTCATTTCTTAATGCCAAACCTGAACCCTGATGAACAGAATCTTGATTAGTAAGAAATAATGGTGGGCAAAGGGCAAACATTTAGAATCTTCATTTTGAAAAAAAAAAAGCTAATTATCCTGTAAAGTCATTGTTTGTTGGGGTTCAGGTAAGACATTTTTTCTACTCATGGAAATACTGTATGGTGCTGAAAAGTGGAAAATACACTGACAGGATATTGAAGAGGTGAATAAGACGACAGTCCTTGGTTTTAGTGCAGTCACAGCTCCAGAGAAACTTTGATGTTACAGCCAAAGTTTATTTAATCCCTGCTTAAAATGTCAGCGTGACTAAACGGGATGAAATAAAAACATACTGAAATCTCCAGCAGCAGTTATTTCCAGAGCTGCATTAATAAAGAAAGAATATTACACTGATTTTGGCTCTTTTGACAGAACTTGCATCAGGCCCACAGTGATGAAACCCTGACTTTAACTAGCAGAGACGATGGAAAACGTCAATAGGTAGATTTTTACTTACTCATGATGGGCACAAGTTGGTGATTCCTGTATGAGTCCACTACCAGAACATCCCCTGTATAAAGTTAAAAAGTATACCTACCGACAACTGTATAGATCTCTTAGTCAGTTAGTTGGCAAGAAGACTCTATAAATCACTGCATGCGCATGAGTCCACTACCAAACCTCCTCGAATAACCATCAAACACAAGGAACTAAAGCAACATAAAAAAATAAAAAATAAAAATAAAAAAAACCTGTGTAGTTTATTAGAAGGAGGCGCTACAGGCTATGTTAGCTGTAATAAACAGAGTAGAAGAAGCTGGAAGAAAAATCTATGGTTGCCAAACTGCCAAAAACCTTAAAGAAAAAGAAAAAGAAGCAAAACTTTGTCCAACTACAAGAAAAAGATGGAAAGAAGTCTTCAAGAATTCTGTTTAGTTGGGAAATGTATAATCATTCTTTAATGTCAGCTGGTCTCGGCCATGTTTCAAGCTGTCTGGACAACAATAACAAAGAAACAGCTGATCTGACATGTGATTTAAATGTTTGCTATGTCAGAACTTATTCAGAAAAGTCCCATGAGGCTCATCAACTCTTTTAAAAACGTCAAAAACGACCTCAAGTGAGCGTAATTTTTTTTTATTGTGCAAAATTGAAGAGGTTTTTCTCAAAATTTACTGTTTCTAATGTGAAACTCTACATTAAAACATACAAAAAACTTAACTTAATACACAACTTACGAGCCACGTTCACAGCACTGTGAAGCTGTACTTAACCACAGCACTAGCTCAAGCTAAATGCTAAAGTTAGCATGCTCAGAATGAAAACACTGATGTTTGCCAGTTATATTTACCATATTATATGTGATAGCATGCTAACATTAGCCTAATAGCAATAAACACCAAACACTGCTGAGGCTGATGGGAAATTTGCAGGTGTTTGACCACGAACCAAAGTATGATCAAATAAAATTTGACCTGATATGAGGGGTAAAACATCCAACGGGGACATTTAATGGAAATCCATCCAATAGTTGTTGAGATATTTGAGGCTGCACCAAAGATGTGCATCGACAATCCTTAAAGCAGGAGAAAAACACATTTAACATACAGTATTGACAGCAGCTGTCTCTTCTGACGCACAAAATATTAACAAAAACAAATACAGCTGATGCAAACACACAGAAACATCAGTATCTGATCCAAATCAAGACACTAAATCTTTACTTCTGCCTTCAAAACTGTGTTCTGTTCCATCACTGCGCATGTTTCTGCATGGAGTTCACTCATGATTTCTGCGGTTCATCAATACAAACAGTAATGTATCAATAGAAAAGACTTTCTGAGCTGATGAAGCATCTGGATGATCTGATGGAGAAACACTCTGAAGAATCACTGCAAATAATTTAGACAAACTCACTCATTTCCTTTAATTATTGATGATCGAGACACTAATGGAGGCTGAAGGTCGACTGACAGAACAAATCACTGAGTCCTCCATCAGTCTGACAGTCTGATGATGAGCTGATGTCGCCTCCTACAGGACCCTGTCTGAACTGCAGCTCCCTCTGCATGCTGGGAAGTCTGCTGACATGATTACGCCTCATGAACAGGAATTTTCATCACATCCAGAAACCTGCTGGAGGCTCCAAAGCATGACACAGCAGTTTAATAATAAATCTGGAGAGTTCATCTGGTAAATATGACATCAGGTGATCTGACTGGGATTACAGTTATATTGTAAAGGAATATTTTTACATTATCATATCAGTACTTTTACTTAAGGCTCTGAATACTTTTAACCAGGATGCAGGTTAGTCAAGTCACAGTTTGTTTGTATTTTTTGCACTTTTTAAACAACAGAAACTGAGCCAGGTACATTCCAGTTAAAAAATAAGATTAACATTACTAATTTACCTGACATGTTTAAATATTACCTTGATAAGACTGTACAATATTATGTATTACCTGAATAATTTTATATATTATGACTAAGACCCATCAGATACCCTTTAGATATAATATAAATTTACAAGAGTAAATAAAAAAATAAAAAAATATATACTA
>OMNN01083963.1:0-13816 GCA_900302755.1 Chromis chromis | reverse complement strand
CTAGGAATTTTCACAAATTCCTATAAAATCACTGGATTGTCCTACAAGCGTGAAATCTGATACACAGGTACAGCAGGCTGAGACTAACAGATTTACGTACTTGGACATTCCCAACGGCTCCACAGCGCCCCCTAGAAATATTCAAATACTCATATAAAATCACTGCTTCATCGTACAAACATGCAATTTGGTGCACATGTAGAGCAGGCCAAGATGAACTGATTTAAGTGCATGGATTTGGTACACCTGGAGACCACACGCCGACATGCACAACACCTCGACGTGCGCCACCTCCCGACATGCGTGGGGATGCGAGGGCCCGTCAGACGCTGCTTGCAGCTTTAATTTTCTGCTTATTTTTTGAGCTGTTTTGTCTTCATTGTAATGACAGCTGAAGAGAGACATGAAAGCAGAGGGAGATGGATGAAAACAGCATGAGAGCCTGGGCTGGAAGTGAAGCCAGGCTAATGTGGTAAGGATTTAGCTTCAGTGCACGGTGCACACGCTTTACCAATGAGTTAGCAGGCAACAACAATGAGTCATTTTTTACTTACTTTACATAGACTGTGGGAGAGTAAAATGAAGCTTTTAAACGTTCTTATTTAAGAGTCTGCAGCAACGCTAGCTGCTCTGTGAGACGACCACACAATGGAGCTTTCAGCTACCAGTAAATGCTAACATGCCGTTGTTGAGAACTTTAAATGGAGACCACATCCGCTCTTAGTTTGGCATGTTAACATTTGCTAATGAGGACAATTCAAGACAATAAATTTAACAGTGGTAGACAGATGGACAGACAGACAGACCAGAGCTGCAACGATTAACTGATTAATCAAGTAGTTATTTGCATGATCTATCTATTTTCTTGTTTCTTTTCTCCTCCTGAATATCTTTCGGTTGTGTACAAAACATGACATTTAAGAACGTAATCTTGGGCTCTGGAAAACAATGATTGACATTATTCAGTTTTCTAACATTTTATGGACCAAACAACTAATCACTGAATCAAGAAACTAATTGACAAATTAATAGAAAATGAAAATAATAGTTAGTTGCATGGTACTTAGGCAAGACTTCCTCTGTAATATATAAAGTCATGCAAATTACGGAGCCTAAAAGCAGCCGACAAGGAGAGGATAACTGCTGACATGACCAGGTGGCTGCAGACATGCAAGATTCATAGACATATTTTGGTATCCTATACTTCAGACTAGTTTAAATAAATAACATGACATCCATTCCTGATGTCAAAGAGCTGTGATTTACACTGCGTATTCACCCTCTAGAAGGTGTCATGTGTTACAAATGTGCATAATCAGTGAATTCTAAACTGTTTTCAAACATTGAACAAGCTTTCCAGAGGCTCTATCGTGGCTCACGGCCTCCCCCTCCCCCCTCTGTGTTCCCATCAGGCCACTATCAGGAGGAGGGACCTGCTGTTTGTTCAGACGGTTTCCTCACTTTTAAAGCTCCATCCTGACCACCTGCTTTCAAAATGGAAGGGCTAACAGCCCCCCACCACTCCTTCCTTCCCCTACTGTCTCCAGTCTGCTTCACACACCACAATCAACAACACACACACACACACACTCCCCTATGGCTTCCCTGTTTTGCTTTGTTTTCTTCTGGTTTTTGTGATTTACATTGTTGACTTGAAAATTCCTAATTTTTCAGGTTGATTTTTTACTCATATTATTACCTGCTGGTTTTTCGGTTTTGACCATGATATTTGTATTGGTGCAGCTTTAATAACAACTATGCATCATCACTGAATGTGTCCATTACATATAACACAACCAGTCTCACCTAGGAATAGTGTCCCTGCTAGTTTATCATGAAAATAGATGTCTTTTTAAAATAAAACCCATATAAATCCAAACTTACACATACAGTACGTCAAACACTTTCCCTCAGGTCGTTATGTGCCAACACCAGAATCAATTAAAAGCAGAGCCGTGGTTCAGAACACATGTTGCTTCTCAAAGTGGGATATGAAGCTGATAAACCCATAAAAAGCCACAGCTCCCAATCTGGGAAGAAAAACCCTGAGCAGCTGGTTGTTTGGAAAAGTGCATGTGTTGTTATCATCCTCGTAAGTCTGTGGTGTTTGCTGACGTACCCACGCAGTTCCCCACCCAGGGACAGTGGTGGTCGAACTTGGCGATGCAGCGGTTGCACACGGCGCAGTGTTTGGACCGAATGGGCTTCCGTATCTGCGAGGACAGTCGGGAAAGAAAACGTCTTTGCATTTTCTGTTTCTTAATCTTTGCTATATGTTTGCTTGGGGGGGGGGGAAAGAGACTTTACCAAACAGGTGCTGCAGAATATGCTCAGATCCAGGCTGCCTGTCTCTGCCAGCTCCACAATTGTCTAGAGGAGGGAAACAAAGACAGGATTTTAAAAAGCAGACAAGAGACGTGGCAGAGAAATGAATGAACGACCAAGAAATTCATCTTGCCAAGGTTTATTTGGCACCGCAACAAAAGACCTGCTGACGGTATACAAGCTGAGGCTGGGATTTACAGCTGAGCGATCACACTGGAAGCCTGGCTGATTCACAGTCAACTGGGACAAAGACGACTATCAATCCATAGTTCAACTGGTTGGAGATTTGTTTTTCTTTTCAAGGCTCAGTGCTTTTTATGAGGATTTATCTTTGATCTAATCTGCATAAATTAGTAACGTTGATCCTCTTCTGTGTTGTCATTTATTGCTTTTACAGCATCTCTGTGTGCAAATTAACTAAAGATAGAACGATCCTCATTTCAGCAGCATGGCAGGACAAGAGGTGGAAGGGGATCCTCTCTACAGGGAGGGACGGCTTTGTAGCCTTTGATCTGAGCTAGCTGACCAGCCACTGTGCTGTGCCAACAATGAGGGTAAATTTAGCTCTTCATCAATCACAGGATGGAGAATTGGGGCCTAGTTAGAGAGTGATAATGAGGGAGAGAGAGGCCAAGGGGAGACAAGGTGGAAGCCTCGAGCAGCAGGGCAGAGAATGTGAAATGTTAAGTAACACTGAATGCGACGGCAGATTACACACACGTCAAAACAAACATGGCCGAAAAGCACATAAGCTCTGTTTGCAAGCACCGACTACACCCATACTTACTTACATATACGAAAGGGATTGACACAGGGAGGGATCGAGTGGCTGACACATGATTACCTTTTTCTTCTGCTCTTCTGACGCTTTGATGATTCCTGGATCAGACTTCCAGGATTTGCCAAAGTTGTAGAACAGAGCAAGAGTGTTGATCAGGAAGGGCACATGGACGGTGGCGAATGGGAGATGTGCAGCGGGGTTAAGGAATATGGTGGACATCCTGTTTCTTTGTTAGTTTAACCAGATCCTGTTCATTTGAACCCAGTGCAACAGCCACAAGACAACAGAAGAACTACTTCCAGCTGGATTTGTGGCCCTACATCTGCAGCAAAACTCATCTTTACACACCATTTAAAGCTGAAGAGTTCACTTTTCAAAAACATGAAACTTCAAATTTATCAGTTGTACTTCAAGCAGTGGCGTCATTGTTTAGTTTCTGAGCGAGGACAGTGCCTTCTGCTTTATAAGGAATAGTTTGACCATTAGAGCAAATACTGAAGTCACTTTCTTGCCAAGAATTAAGAAAGAAGATTGATGCTACTCTTGTGTCTGTGAGTTAAACATGAAGTCAGAGGACAGTTAGCGTGGCCAAAAGACTGCATACAAGGGGAAACAACAAGCATGACTCTGCTCAGAAATAGCTAAATCAACTGACCAATAGCTCTGAAGTTCATTAGTTTAAACTTTGTATCTCATTTACTTAATTTAACTTTAGGTTTACCAAAGGGTGTGTGCATTTTTACACTTAGTATTCATATGTAGCTGTTTCCCCATTGTTATGCTAAGCTAAGCTACCTTGCTTCTGACGGCAGCTTCATGTTTACAGTACAAGTCACTGGGCCCAAGAAATAGTCCAACACATATACTGCTCCTGTTCTCACCCGTTTCCTGTCTTTATGCTAAGCTAAGCTAAGCGGTTTCTTGCTGTAGTGTGATATTTGGCGGGCAGATATGACAACGTTTTTCCTGCCATTCAAAAATGTGCATAGATTCTCGTCTACTTGTCTAAAGCTTCTAACTATAAATATTCAGCTGATGACAACCAGAAGTGGCACGAGTGAGACAATGAGACCCTGAACTGTACTCCATCACTGTGAAGGACAAACATAATACTTATTGTTCTGACTCCTTTAGAATGGCCACAAAAGCCTTTCATGTATATCTGCTACAATGACGCCTGTCTGCCTGAGTCACATTTTCTCTTCATGGTAACTTGATTAGCAGGCAGACTGTGACGCAGGGAGCAGCTCTGCCTCACCTCGACTCACCCACTTAAGGAGGGATCACTGCCGTCTGTCACAACAGCTCATCGCAACTTCCTTCCAGGAATATAGAAGAGACCATAAACTAGTCCTGCTTTCCCTGGACTGAATCAGGTCATATATGGACATTCTTATCTGCACAACTCACTGCACACAAAGACAAGTGTTTCCTATTAAGTGTGTAGGAGAGAATAAAACAAGCATACATGCTCACACTGCTGCATTAACACCTAAACCCACAGAGTGCTGCTCTAATTATCCATGCGAGGCTATTTCATCACAAGAGACTGACACACTGTTCCTAACCGAATATACAAATAAGCTGCGTTTCACAGTCTTGTGTGTAACCAGAGATAAGAGTGTGACAGCTGTGGGTTGTTCTAGTGAAGACTGTAACTGATAAGTGGCACAGTCGGTCTCGCAGGTGTGCATGAGTCAGCTGAATCCCAGAGGAAGGCAGCCAAGAGACACTGAGAGGTCCAGACGACTGTGAAGCCTCAAGGCTGTATGTGACAAACATCTGGAGTGACATCCAGATGTGAAAAAAACGATGACACAATCATTTCAGTGGGTCAGCAACTGAAAACAACGCAGAAGGAGATTCTGTTTAAAGTGACACTACTACATGCTGCAGTCACAAGTTTCAGTGGGAGGCTTGAAATGACTTCTTGATAAACAACTACACACAAAATAGTAACCTTCACTTCAGGAATAAATAAACTGTGCTTTACAGTAGTCCTTTGAAAATAAACTCTTCAGCGTAACTGGCTCCAAAAAAGTGGCTGTGACGCCTCCGTGGATGAAACCTTTCCAAATTAAAGGGGTATTACACTAATTTTACACCAATCCATTAATATTAACCCTTTAAGACCTGAGCCGCTGTGTGTGTTTTCCCTGGGAACAAAGGGGCTGCTTCACAAGCTTCCTGGGGGGGTACGAATGAAATTACCGTAATGACACTGCATTGGCTGTAAAGCGCAACGACATTTCAACGACAATCCGTTCGATTTTTTCCCAATAGCGCAAACCATGACATAATTAAGAATGAAATTACCGTAATGACACTATGAAATTACCGTAATGGCACTATTTTGGCTATAGAGCACAGCGCCGTTGCACTTTACAGCCAATATAGTGTCATTACGGTAATTTCATTCGTACCCCCCAGGAATCCGTTTGATTTTTTTCCCGATAGCGCAAACCATGACATAATTAAGAATGAAATTACCGTAATGGCACTATATTGGCTGTAAAACGCAATGTCGTTGCGCTTTACAGCCAATATAGTGGCATTACGGTAATTTCATTCGTACCCCCCCAGGAATCCGTTCGATTTTTCCCCAATAGCGCAAACCATGACATAATTAAGAATGAAATTACCGTCATGACACTATGAAATTAACGTAATGACACTATATTGGCTGTAAAGCACAGCGTCGTTGTGCTTTACAGCCAATATAGTGTCATAACGGTAATTTCATTCATAATTATGTCATACCGTAATGACACTGTGAAATTACAGTAATGACATTATATTGGCGCAAACCGTGACATATTTACAGTATTCCAAAGTGTGCTTGCCCAAACGTGTCACCGATGACACACTAGGACTTAAAGGGTTAAACATGTTGCATAAATGTGTTGAGGTGATATCCCAGGCTTAAAATGCTAACATGCACACCCTGGCACAGCTAACAGGTCTACCATGCTGACCATGTTAGAGTACCACATCAGCATGCTAACATTTGCTTATTAACACTGAATGCTGCACAGCTAAGGCTGATGGGGAGGATATTAGTTTTACAGGTAAGTGGCCATAAACCAGAGTTTTAAGCCTCATAGTGGTGATGTAAGAAAAGTTAGTGCAGTTTATCTTGAGGGGAGCATAAATGTTCAAACCAAATTCCATGGCAAACCAATAGTTGTCAAGGCGTTTTGTTTAAAATCATAAATGTGGACCTCATGTTGTGCTGGAGCAAAGTTATGAAATCAACCAAGTCACTAGGATACATCCTCTGGACACTATGAATGTCTGTTCCAAATTTACAGACGGGTCACAAGTTGAAGAAAAACCCCAAACAAAGTGTCTTGGTATGGTGTTGTGCTACACCTTGGTGCCTTAATGCTCCTCAACATTGATTTTCCAAGCCTCTGAAACTCTACTGGAGGGATGAACACCATCTTTCCAAAAGATATTCCCACGTGGCGTCTTGTGATGATGGTGATGGGGACTGCCATCTACCACATCGGTCCAAAATCTCCCATAGGTGTTAAGCTGGGTTGAGACCTGATGACTCACCTTAACTACATAAAACAATGTAGCGATCCCGCGTGGGAGATGGGGGCATTGTCATCTAGAAAGAGACCACTCCCATCAGGACAGAAATGTCTCATCATAACATAAAGGTAATCTTTCGGGATCTCTTCACTCTATGGGGACAAGTGCAAGCAAATGCCTACCACAGCATAACCCTGTCACTTAATCCCCTCGTTATGGGGGTCAAGCGTTCAGGTTTCTCCTTCAGTTTGTCACCCGTCTGCATATTTCAATACAGTCCAAAGTGGTGGACCAACCACCTGACCGGCACTGCCATTTCATAGCTACAAACATGGCTAAAAGGGAGGCCCTGCTGTGATGGGATCTCCATTGTCAAAACATACTCCATGTAAACACCAGGCACGAAAGGTTACACCAAACACCTTCACGGATGACACTGAAGCAGTAACAAGGGGTTGAGACCCTACACGTCTGGAACACAACAACAACATGCCCTCCAGCACAGTCATGGCTTCACCGATAAGCACTTTCTCTGCACTGACTGAGTAAACGAAGCCTCCGCAAGTCCCTGCAGACCACATGAAGCCATCGATCTTCATAAGTATCTCTATAAAGACCTGAGTGTTGACATTATCTCCTCTGAAATGACCTAATAACACTCTCTGGATCACCTCACTGGTCTACATTGACTGAATGGAGATGCAGAGATGGTGATCAATGCAACGCTTCAGATGAATGGGTCTCAACATTTACTCAGGAAGAGATGGTCAGCACCTCCCATTAGCACCCATTTATCTTTAGAGGGGCTGAGTGGTGACAAGGATGCTCGAACAGCTGACAGAGGAGGCCGAGCAGGAGGGTCAGCGGCAGATTTACCAGAGCAGGATTCGAAGTGTAGATGCTAAGTACATGCTAGGCAAGTGGTGTAGAAGTTAAACTGCTAGACTGCAAAGCTGCACGGTTATTGTAATTATTATATACCCTCATCTAATCCCAGCAGCATCATCCTGTTTTTTTCCCCCAGACATTCACCTGCTGGAAATCCATTTACGAGCAACGTCTTTCCTCCTTTTCCTCCTGAGCATTGAGGGAAATATGATCTAAGCCTGGGAAAGACAAAAAAAAAGTGCTGTTATACTGCTCCACCCGTGTCATTTGATCTGATTTCAACCACAGGCCTGAGGACGATAATGAGCTCACAATGGCAGAAAGTGGGTCAGACCTGGAAAACACAAAGTTCGAACCTGGAAGGCAGAACAAAGGTGTGCAGAAAATACTGGGCCTGCCCGGCGGAGCAGCGATGAGAATGTGTGAAATCTCAATAGTAATCTGATGCTTATTATCAGTCGCTGAATGAAAAGGTCAGCCGAGACAGTAAAACGAAAATATCTTCTTTCACATTGGACCACGACACTTCGAGCCACATGTTTGTAGCCCATTACACAAATAAAAAGTTTATACTCTGATCTTCAAATCAAAGTTGGAAAGAAGTTTATCAGAATTGCAGGCTTTTACAAAATAAGGGAGTCGTCCAACAACCCACTCAAGGCCTCAGTTCACAGTTTATGTAACCGGGCTTTAAAGGGTCAGAGAGAGCAAAACCGAAGCCTCCCATGACACCACAGTCTGAAGAAGACAAAGAGGACATGAGAGGAGGTTACAGGCGTCAGTATGCTTCAAACAAAGTGCTTGTTTAATGGCTGAACAGCTTTGGAAACCCCACAGCTTTCTGACATCGGAATGTGTGTGTGTGTGTGGGGGGGGGACTAATTTGATAATAGCCAAGTGTTCTATCCAAGTTTCCACCTAAATTTAGGGCAGGTTCTAAACAAGTTTCCAGGAAATCATAGATAAAGTTAATTAATGCTTGTTTCCGTAAAGTGCAATTAGGCAAATATTTGAAGCAGGAGTGGGGGGAGGAAGATATACAGTTGGTGGTGCTAATTATCCAAATGGGTGCCATGAAAGCACTACAGAGGAGATGCTCTAGCTAGAAGGAGAAACTATCAAACCACGGTAAAAAAAACATGATGGAAATACGACATTTGTCTCTTTTGTGTGTATTAAACTGATTGTCTTTGCCTCTCCACACAGATCTGCTGATTGGATTGTCTCTTAGTGGTGCACCACCATGATTTATTCCTTTTATGTTAAGCCTCCCTCCACTGTACTTTCTGGCATTTTGCTTTTACCAATACACCAACTTTTTGTCATATTTTGTCTTTTTTTTAAATTGACATTTTATGTGCAAATTGAAAACACACATTAAACAGAAGAGGACATTCACTTACTTACACTTCCTTCACCTGTACGGGGGAGAGCTGCAGCACTTAAACGATTAGTTGTCAACTATTCAATTAACCCTTTACCTGCTGAGCTTCAAAATGTCTGCCTGGTGTTTTTTTCTTATTTTGATTACAAAAGGGTCATAGAATGTCCTGTGAGTAAGCGCTTGGGCCCATTTCTTCAGAATAAACTTTCAATATCTGGCAGTTATTTACAATTTACTGCCTGTTATAAGAGTGTAATGATGGTTTAGAATGAACAAAAACAAAAAGTGTTTTAGTGGGGGAAAAACTATGAAACTGAGCATACATTTTTTGCAGCTTTTTTTTTTTTTTTAAATCACACAGGGCAGTTCTCCACTTCCTGGGAATGAAGGAGCTGCTTCGAGAGCTTCCTGGGGGGAGGGCGGGCACGAATGAAATTACCGCAATAACGCCATATTGGCTGTAAAGCGCAACACTTCAGCTCTCAGAAACCATTGCAATTTTTCTAATCGGACAAACTTTGACGTAGTTACGTAATAATACCATAGCACCGGCTCTATGGCAGTAGGTAAAGGGTTAATTGCCAAGATGGCCGTCGCGTAGGCGCGTCGCTCCAATCGGCAGCAGCAGTCAATGCGACGTCTATGTATATATGTCTATGGTGCTAACAACCGAGCCACTGTGCAGCCCTCTACTGTAGACAGAACTATTCAATTTAACTGAGAGAAAAAAACTGGCAACGGCAAGTCTTTCACCTCCACATTCAAGTGAAGCCACTGGAAATGACTTGAAACACCTTTGTTATCAGATGCTTGTGGGAAAACCTGCCCGTGGCTCCTGGAGCATAAACACTGCTGGTCATTTGTTAATGTTAAATTTATGATTAACTTTTACTCATAACAAGCAGTGTTCTTGGAGTATCGCTTGATTTACATAGCCATATGCGATTAGAAAAACACTGCCACCACTGAGCACTAATCTGTATGCAAGCAGCCAACTTCACAAAAACCAACTGTCCACCAGACTGACCACACTTTACAACACAGAGCCCACAGCCTGCAGGAGACAGGCTAACCTCCCTGCACTGTCAGGGACATGACACAGCATGCCCTACATCTGAAAGGCAGGAGAAAGACACCATTACTGCCAAGAGAGTCATGACAGATACACAGGCTTAATGACAACCTTCATAGCTGGAGGACAAAAGAGAAGGCGGAAAGAACAAGAAAAGACCTGTCAGGAGTCAAAGGGACAAATTTCCACATTGTAAATGATCCGTGGATGAACTTTTACCAGCGAACAGGATATATAACATCATCGAGCCTTTGCTCTTTTGGAGATGAATACACATGTGCAAACCTGACAGATTCCTGCCATCAGTTTAATATTAATGTGACAAAGACACGCCATGCAGCCATAAAAACATGATAAAAACACCCAGCACCATTTTCTAATGTCTGAAAAGATCGTCAGAGCTCTGTTTTCCTTTTCAATAAGCTCAGGTCAAAGGCATCTTGCTCTCCCTTCCCATTAGTGGAGCAATGAGGCATAAAATTAAATGCCTTCCACAAACGAAAACTCCACTCTCACCTCCTGCAATTAGCAGCTTCTGAACAGAAAGGCAATTCTTCCGTGAACAAAAAAAAAAAAAAAACGTGAGAGCAGAGCAGGCACGCTGAGGCCAGCAGGAACTCTCTGGAGTCGCTCTGTTGAGTTTCACCCAGCAGCTGTTAAACTCTAAACTCCCGGTTCACAACATTAACACACACAGAGTAGCATATATACTCAGGCACATATACCATTAAAAGGAGACCCTGGGACGTGTGCCACTTTACGGCTGCATTTGTTTAACATCATTTTCCACCAAGCCCTTCTGCTCTTTACATAAAACTTTCTCCTTTTCCACAGCTTTAATCCTCAGAAACTGCCCTGTAACTTAATCTCACTCATGTTTCCATCTGCGAACACAAGTAACTTCTAGTAATCTTTTGTCTTCTTTAGCCGAAATACAATCAGAACAGCATAAAGCAGTAAAAATCTATTTTATATGGTCATATTTTATCGAGATCCTTCTTGCTTGGAGATTGCAAAATGTATTAGTAGGCCTGACAGACTAATAAAAGCTCTAGGATTACATTGCGTGACTTGTGCAATTGTTTACAAGACAAGACTGCGTGGGTTTTCCAGCTTTCTTTCACAGTCCATAGACACGCATGGTAGGTTAATTGGAGAGTGTTACATCGCTGCCTGTCTCCCAGTAGTTAACCCTGTGATGGAGCTTTGATCTGTCCATGTAGCCTGCCTGTGTTACCTCGTGTCAGCTGGGATAGGCTGCAACCCTCTACAGGATAAAGCTGCTATAGCTAATGGATAGATAATTCATATGTTAACCACCTCAAAATAACATTGCCGGTTATTTTTGGAGTCAAACAGGGCATGACGTGAGCTTTTCTAACTAGTCCTTTAAGACAACTAAGTCAGAATGATGCAGTGTCAAGGCCAATGCACATAGAAAGTGCTTTTAAACTGTCTTCTGACGTCCACCACTTGCCTGTTTCCCTGAATAGTATGCATCAATCTACACAGACTCCATGAGACGTAAGTTGTGCATCACTTGGAACACTCTGCATTACTTTATGTGGCTATTACTTGTCCCCCGACACGCTAACTGAATCTCAACAGACAGCTCTTTAAATCACACAAATCTACTGCGCTTTTTATACTGTGAACTTCTTAATGGAATACTTTTATGTGTCTCAATGTTTCTGTGTGCTTTCTGGTTTTACTGCCCCCCCCCTCTCTCTACAGCGGCAAGGTGAAACAATAAATTCAGTAAGCCTGTATATAAAAACGCAGCTGATTTCTTCCCTCCGAGACTGAATACGAGCTATTTGTGTCGTGTAAATTTGCGCCGTCAGTCAGCTTGATGAAGACACTGCTCTCCTTTCAGCTGCTCTGTGTCTCTGTGACAGACGGAGTCAACAGATTTAATGCTTCACCACATCCACACAACCAACAACTTAACACTGCTCGCCTCCACGGTCTGGCTTTTAGTGTTGTTTTCTAGTATGACAGAAAAAGGATATCATTCCAGAACCAGTAAAACCAGGTGGTGTACATCCAGAATTTGGTCGCCAGGTAGATTCCCAGAGGGAGAGCGCTGTGCATGGAGTGGTCGAAAAAAGCCCTGCAGAAAGAGAAAGAGAGAGAGAGAAGAGTCATTAGCAGCCGTTTCCTTAATTGGTCATCCATGTTTCAAATCAATGAAAGTGACACATGTCTCCAGAATGTGTCAATTTTCAGTTTCACATACCACAAAGATGGTTCATTCCATTATGACTGTTTAACTCTGGGTTTTAGCCCTGTTCTAAATAGACAGTTTCAGTGTCTGTAGCTTTAAATGTGTCTGTGCAACTGCTGTCCATGGCCCCTTCAGGAATAGGGGTGGTACAAAATATCAATACAGTGATATATCGTCGTCCCTCCTCGTGCGATATGAGTATTGATACGCTGGCGCCAAATATGGATCCTTTAATTAATACAATAAGGCGCTCTAAACCCTGCCAGATCCCCCTGCCAGCTGCCATTTCCCCAGCGTCACTACTTAATGACTCCACAAGGTGCCGTTTATCAAATGAATGAAGGAGACTTGAGCGGAAATGAATTGACCCAAGAAGAGTTTGTACAGGTATAATGGAGGACAGCAACGCTACCGTAAGAGACGCCCCATCCACCTTTAAGTCCAAAGTGTGGACCCATTTGGGCTTTGGCAACATGGAGGGAACAAGCAAGCTGGACAAAGACTATGCCTTATGCAAGAACTGCCTCGCTAAAGTAAAGTACACAGGCAACACCACGAACAAGCAAACCCACCTGCAACGCCACAATCATGAAGTACTCGCTGAGAAAGCAGCTGATGCAGCTAACGTTTCAGGTCAGCCTGCAGCCGTTAATCCCCCGAGGGCCGCCAGCATTATAACGTCCATCGTTGGGTTAGTAATAAATAAATACTGAACTTAATCTTTTTACAGGCATTTAGTATTTTTCAGTTATAGATATCGTGATGTATCATGATGTGATTGTCTTGCAGTATATCGATTATCGCAGTCACTGTATCGTGTGATAGTATCGGTATCGTGAGTCATGTATCGCGTATCGTCTCGTATCGTGAGGTACCCTGTGATTCCGACCCCCATTCAGGAAGAAGACTGTCTCTGTGACTGTGATTGACAGCTTGGAGCAAAACCATTGACACCACGGTAGCACATACAGGCTTCTAACTTTTCTCTCTGAGTGATCACTAAATATCGCTGCATTGTCAGCACAGCCGTTGTTTTAACCTCGTGTGGTTGATGAGTTTGTCAGATGATGTTATAAAATCAGCCATTTTGCAGTGCAGAGCTGCAGACAGGAGAAAGGTAGGAAGTGATGATGGTTAAAATGTAGTCATAATGGGCTGTGCTTCAGTCACTATTCCATACTAGTTCTGTTGTCTGACAACAGCAACAGAATATATGTATTGAGTCAAGCTTTATTGGGAATTCGTCTGTATTAAAATACAGTATATGTGAGTGCCATCTCTAAATGTCCCTTCAGTTACAGTTTCCATGACCTCTAACCTGTGATGATTGATCAAAGCTACTAGTAACGTTAGTCACATTAGTCTTCAACATTCTAACACTACATATTTCCCTATTGTTGAGGTGATGCTGCTATCAATAAGAGTAAAAGCAATTCACTGAATCGTCCGTCCTTCAGATGCTGGGAGTTCATGAAGAGATTGGTTACCCAGTTTCTCTGTAGAATCTAGACAAAAAATTCTTACTGGCTTGTAAATCTGGGAGGCCGTTAAAAGGAATGGCAGAAGTAAACTTCTTCATGTTTTCACAGCTTAAATTTT
>OMNN01083961.1:0-16168 GCA_900302755.1 Chromis chromis | reverse complement strand
TGCATGGCAGCTCAGGCATGTGATTGTGCGTCTGAATGGGTGAATGGAAAAAAAACCTTGTAAAGCGCTTTGAGTACCACTAAGGCAGAAAGGCGCTATTTATTACCATTTATGTGTGACTGCAGTGGAGTCATACCTGACCTGCACCTCCCACCTGCCTCTTTTCCATATAGCTCAGTGTTCGTATATGAATTAATCAGGACTTCATTCATCCCTATGAGAACCTCCGGCTCGCCAATGTGTTTGCTAAACTCCTGTATTTTTCCAGCCTGGAATTTCACGGACTGTGCAGCAGGAAGTTGTAAAAATGACTCAGCTAACAGGCTAATCACTTGTTTGACCCTAACCCTAAGAAACTAGCTTAGCTAGTTTAGCACATTAGCTATGTAGCATAAAGAGAACACTCAGCCAGTTTAGTGAAATATTTGTTACCGGATATATGAACCATGTATGGAATAATAGGTTTTTAGCAACTTTAATGTGACTGACCTTTTTAGTGATGTGTTTGTTTTACCATATCTTAAGTAAAATGTTACAGGGACTGGTATTAACAAATAAAATAACACTAAGGCCTTAAAATAAAAGATAATGATGCTCAGTAAAACAGAATGCTGCACCCACAGGAAAATGAGTCAAATGTGTCTCTGGTGTTGCTGCAGGGGCAAGAAGTTCAATTCATATTCTAATTTATGTCTAACTGTTTGTCCAAGACAGGGTCGGCCTTTCCAATAGACAGTATAGGCAAATGCTAAGGGCGCCGTAGCCTCCAGGGGGTGCCAAAATTTGGGAAAATATTGGGGCGCACACCCTGGAGGCCACAGCACCCCAGGATGCACCCCAAAATTGTGATTATATTGACCGCCTCTGCGATCGCTACAATATTAAAACTAGTTATTACTATTAACTCTTAAAATGGAAAAGCTCACATTGATTCAAATGTAAAGCAATGGCCAATTAATATTACTACACAACAATGCTATTCAATTTCTTTTGTAAGCTTATTGTAGCGATCACAGAGCCAATCACAGGACTGAACTGTTGTGCTGCAATGCACCATGGGAGCTCAGGGTTATCAATGTTTTTGGTACCCTGAGTGAAAAGAGTAGTAGGGTTGATGACTACCTACCATTAATCAATGAACTGGGTGTGTTGAAGTGTAAAGTGTGAAAAGCACTTCACGGTACACTAAAGACCGTCTGATTCAAGTGTTTATCATCCACGCAACTTACTACAGCCTGTGAATCAGTGACAGAGGGGGGCGCCGTACAAAATCTTGCCTAGGGCGCCACATTGAACAGGGCCGGCTCTGACTGTGTATCATACTTTAATCAATACATAATGAATCTGAATCAGAAGAACTTCATTAATCCTTGCAGGGAAATAGGAGGAAATAACAGGATGGCCACAGCAGGTCAGAGTCTTGTCACCTCTGGTAGTACAGGCCACATAAGTGAAAGTGGGAAGAATCTTGTCCAGGTTCATGTCATTGAAGTCCTCGGAGATCATAAAAAAAGCACAGAGGTCTTGAGTATGGAGTCTTAAGTAGAGCAGAGTACATGAAGTCACACACAGTTGCTGGGTTAGCAGAGGAGGAAGATTTAAAAGAACAACCAAGATGGCAAATGAAAACTTCCTGGGTGTGTAGTATGGATGTAGCCCTGCTGCAGAAATGTTCCTTCGAGGTAATGTTATCAGAATTGCACCACTTGTTGTTAATAAAAGCGACAAGCTCTTAGCCTCTTTCCTTTGCCACTCTCTCGCCACTTAACATCATAGCCTTGAAATAAATATCTCACTCATGTCAGTGTTTCTAACTGTGACCTATATTTTATGTGTGCAAGTATTCTTTAGATTTGTGCTAATTCCACTACAAGTCGCTTTTCCTACATTTGTATGCCCTCTGAGTGTCGACATGAAGTTAGAGTTTACAAACACACATTCTGCTTGTTTAATGTCATTGTTATTTTTGTGTTTGCCTACCCAGGGAACAGGGCAGACTGCCACTAAGTATGCCATTAAGATTCTGACAGTGTGCACTGCTGCCAGTCACTTGGCACGGGAGGAGCTGGTGAAGTCTGATAAAAGTGAGAAATGATTGACATGTTAGCCTTAACAAGCTCCTTCATTAGTCCATGAATAATATTTGCGGGTTGACCTAATATTCAAATAGAGAGAGAGAGAGAGAGAGAGAGAGAGAGAGAGAGAGAGAGAGAGTGTGTGTGTGTGTGTGTGTGTGTGTGTGTGTGTAGATTTGCATGTATGTGTACTGAAGTGCAGTTTACAGTGTATTTACTGATTTTCATGTCATTACATGTATTTGGTCATCATTTATTGTTCTCCGCAGAACTGTCCATTTTACGTCATTTGCTGAGTTCCAGCTGTGATGAGGCGGTGTCAGGAAATGCAGCCCTGTGCTTGGCCCACTGCCTTGAGTTGGAGGGAGTTGCCAGCCACCTGCTGGACACTGATATTGTGCTGCTACTGCTGCGACACGCTGCAGGGGACTCAAAAAGGACAGCTGTGCAGCAAAATGCAGCGATTGCTCTTGGGAAGCTGTGTCGATCAGAGCCCAGGTGCCCCCTCACCCTACACTAGAAACCACATGTTGTTGATTACATTCTAGGAAGTAGCTTGGAGCATTAATAGACTTGGAAAAATGTCACACTGGCTGTTGAATGTGACTTTATGGCTCTGAAGTAAGTTATACATACAGAAAACTTATGACTTATGGATCGGGCTGACTGGGAATGTTCCAATATTAGTTTATTATATGCAGTAGCTGTTTACATCTCAAATATTATTCTTTAAATATTGTATAAACAGTATATTTAGTTTGTCTTGTTTTCTCTTGTCAACATACACCACTTTGATTGTAGCAGTGTCACTCTGTGTATGTGATAATTGGCTAACTACAATAATGCATAGCTGCAAAATTACCACTGTTAGTTAGTCGTCGTGACTGAGCCGACTAAGAGAGTGAGTGACAGTTGGGATTTGGTTTTATTAAATTTTACTTTTGTAAAACTACAAACTACAACTCAGGATCTAAATCTAGTATAATTTCCCAAAGTCTAAGCTCTCATCTTTAAAGAGCTTCTTTTGTCTAACAGACAAAAACCCAAACACAATACACTGACATGAGAACCTCAAATCTAACTGTTTTAACTTAATTCTATGAGTCAAAGTGCTTTTATGTGAACAAATGCTTTACACACAATATCACACACACAAAATCAATATGAGTCTGACACAAAGCCTATAAATAAATACATTTTCTACATGTTTACAAAAGCTTCCCTTACATTAAGTTCGATATTTCCCTTTATTGCTTTTACTGTGAACTACAGGGTAACCATTATGTGTGAACAACCTCTTATATTTTTAGTTGAGTTAAATAAAACGTGATTGCATTCTTAACTCAGTAATGATGTGCTGCTGTAGGCCATCATCCATACACTGTAGCACCCCTCTGATTATGTGAGTAGAAATGATATAGTATCCGTAATAATGGGACCTGGCAGCAACAAACACATCTCTTTATTCCTAAAAGGGCTTTAATACACCTCCAGGGTAAAGAGCTCTGCCGTGACTGTGTCGAGGATGTGTTGATCTTTAGTCCCTAAGCTCACACATGTGTAGTTCCAGTTGAGTGCCAACCTACTGAAAATACTGTCACTGTGTTTCCTGTTAAAAAAAATGTTTTTCTTATATTTTTCTAGACATATGAAGAAAGTTCGAGAACTACATGGCCTTGAGATCCTGCACTCCTGTGTGAAACTCATCTCATAAGTAGTGGGTTGCTTGACATGATTTTTAATCTCCTTGCTTGACATCAGTCTAGTTTTCTTCTGTATTCAGTTTTATGTGTAAAGGCTTACTAACCTATGGGGTAAAAGCAAAATTCACAAGAAATATTTGTTGTCTTTTTTAAAGACCCCCTCAGGTGAAAACATCTATTTTTTTTAACCTTGTTAACACGTCCATATGGTGTATTTTTTTATACGCTGAAAGATGCATCATAAGCAAAATAAGCAGTCAAAACCATGGCAGCAGATTTCTACAGCGTACCAATGACAGTCTTAAAAACACAGATTCAGACTTCCTGGGTTTCTTATAACAAACCTAAAGAACCAATCCTGTCAACTTGCAGGGTGGATCTTTCCATATTATATTCTTTAGAATTGTTTTCTGTTTTGAACATGTTTGGCTGAATTACTCCAATATTCCAACTTGCAGTTGTGTAGCATACAGTAGTTTTACAGTGTTTGAACAGAGTCGTAGGAGAGCTGGTGTGCTCCAGTTACAGTGAACAGATGAAGGGTGAGTGAGGAGAGAAGTGGTTACTTAATCCGCTCATTCAAGAGAAAGCCACAGTGTAGAGCGAAGAGGGATTATTTTCACGGAAAAAAAAAAAAAGTAACACAAAGAATAATTTCAAGGGATTTAACCAACAACCGGAGAGGGACTTGAAACTCTCATGATTAATTTTAATTACAATATGGATTTTGTGGTTGTTAAAGCTAAGTATGACTTGAGAAGAATTAAAGATTTATTACATTTAAATAAGATTCTGTTCCTAATTGCTTAATCTACATAAACAAGGTCATAAACATGAGCAGTGTTCTTGCTTGTCCTTATTTTTCATGCCCATGTGAATTTATACAGATAATTACTATGGATACATGCAGATGGAGGTGCAAGTGCCGTCAGTTTTACCATCTTCATTTGTCTGTCATTAGATTTAAATTTATTTTTTCATAACAATAATTCAAATATTTGTCCTGAATACTTTATTTACTCAGCAAATAAATACATATATGACAGAATACACTGTTTAAACAAGAGCCCTGTTTGAAAAGTTGTCTTCCACAGTGATATAAACCATAAATTCTGGATTCTGCTGTATTGATTTTGATCTGGCAACATTAATGTCTTGATGCCATTTGAAGTTGGAAATGGATTAGAGAAATGTATCATCTACATATATTCATCTGTTTTGGGAATCTTTCTTTTACTTTCCATAAAGTATGTCAAATACAAGTTCATCAATATAAATTGCTTAACAACATTCTTAGCAATCTTGCTGCCACACAATGGTGGATGATATTTGAAGGAAAATGGAACCACAAGGTTATTGCACTGCTTTTCTAAGGAGGAAATATAAAAGCTATGTTGACAAAATGAGCAATTCAAAAAAAAAGTCAGGGATTCCTTAGAAACCTGTGTTAGTAATAATTTGTGCCATTTTTAATACAGGTGATGATATTTAAGAGTAATACCATAAATATTTAAATTTAGATGCAAATTTCTATCATATTTCTTGTTAACATCTTTGGACCTGTTGACCGCACAGTTGTGACAGTCAGTGTAAAAAAAAAAAGGGCTACTGAGAAATGTAATCCGCGTATAAAAGAACTTCAGAGGACAAAAGCTCCCTGCAAGGGATGACACCATCTGTGTATGTCTGCAAACAGCTGATACCTTCTGCTCAGTTGGATTAAACAGTAATAAGAACACTTACTCACTGGGCTTTGAGTAATTATAAACAAGACTGAGCAGAAATGAGGAGGCTTGACTGTTTTATATTAGGATTTTTCCTGGTTACAGGTATGTGCTCATTTTTATGTTCAGTTTTTAGATACAGTACAACAGTTGCTTCCATTGTGTTCCTGTTTATTTCTGTCCCTGCTGGTAAATACTGTATAAATAGATACTTCAGATGTGTTGATGAGCTCACTGATAGCTATGTTATATTTGATTGTATATTTCAATTTGAACACATTTGCATTTCCCAGTTGTGAGATCTACAGCTGATGAATATTGCAAAAGTTTTATTTTTATTTTTTTTCTGAACATTGACACATTTTTTGGTCTCCTGATTTTCTTCCTCTTCTTAAAAATGTACCCACAGTCGAAACTTACTGTAGGAAATAGCAGCTAGAGACCTTTAAATTTTCATTTTCACTTTTTCCAAGTTGTTCATAAAAATCTATAGTGCCTATAATTTATAGCAGTTGTGTGGAATGGCAAAATAAATAAATAAACCCCCAAATTTGAAATGTTTCATAATCAGTGGGTCTGCCTCCCTCTATAGCTGACTTTGTCTTGCCAACAAATGTGTTTATATAACATTTATTAATTATCCTGAGTTTTAATAGAGCATCCTATATGATACATACGTTTTCATAATTATTCTTATCATCTACACTGTTTACTGACATGATGAAACATGAAAGTAGCTACACAAATTAATATTATTATGGCTAAAATTAACAGTCAAAACATCCAACTCATTTAACTCAAACATTGTATATCTTAGCCATCAGTCACACACCAACGGGTGTCAACATCATTAACTTTTTTTTTGCGTCTTTGTGTCTGCCGCAGCGGGACTCAAATTATTAAAGTTACCCTGTGGGGGTCCGAGTGTAAACCATCAATTTTGCTTGCATTCAAAAAACTCGATACATTTCCTACTCCATATGCAAAATCCCTGCTAACATTTAAATTAACTTTTTTTTTAATGTTTATGCAAATGGATACGTTTTATATTGCTGCCTTCTCCTCTTCTGTTTGTGCATCACTAAACCGCTGTGCAGTCCCTCCATTAACAGCACTGCATGTGATATTGCTTCATATAGGTATCAACATATTACAGACTCCATGAGAATTGTTACTGCTTAATTGTATTTTTAAAGTGCCAGTGCTTGGATATTTTTTGTGGTGGTTGTTGGAGTCTGAACTGCCTGGGATACTGAATGAACAGCAATGAGTGATCATGTCTGACACACCCTGTTCCAGTGGACTGGGGTAATCTTACACCGAACTATAAATCAGTTCTTATATGCTGCACATATCTACTATGAAACCACTAGGGCACATCAATGTAGAAGCATAAATCCATCCTCTCAAATTTGTTAAATCAATCTTTAAATAATTTCTCTATGCCAAAATCCAGCAATAAAAAGGATGCATGCACCTCATCAAATATCTACCAGGATTGCTGACAGCCATTGAGGGAGACATGATTTGCTGTTAATTACACATTTACATTTTTTATACACCAATTACAGACAATATAATGTCTATCAAGTAAACATATCATGCCAACTCTGTTATATCTTGCTACATAGCAGGGACTATTCTAATTACTGGGATTCATCTAATTAAATGTTGATAGCAAACATAGCTCAGTTTTAAAAGTAAGAATTTGGTGTTTGGTTTGTGGTATAAAGTGTTTTTAATATAGCAGTTTAAGGAAGAATGGCCTTTGGTAAAAAAATAAATAAATACACTGAGTGACATGTTTTGCTTTTCTCTTCACAGTCAGGGCAGAAAAAGAAGATTTCCAAGGTTACCTCACAGAACAAACAAAAGGCACAACTGTCACAAAAGATCGGCCTTTGAAAAAGGAAAACACAATTGGTCATGGCACAGAAGCAATACCTACAGAGAATACACATCGACACACTGCAGTGGCACTGACTGCCAAGTTTCCAGGGGCGGTCTTGTTTGACACCAGACCAACACAACCTTATGAGAGGACACAAATCACAGAAGCTGCAGCTGAAATTTCTTTACCAAGCACAGAACACTCTGTAACCAGAACTGGGCAAAACTCTCTCACATCAACGAGAGAAAATCAATCATCTTTGAAGATTGACACCAAATCAGAAATCCCACTGATCTCTAATTATGGGAAGATCATTTTCTCTTCAACGAAAGCTTCATTGGAATCAATGATGGATGGCACCTCTGAGCCAGAGGTCCATTTGCCTTCAGATGCAGTGAAAGCCCTTCCTAAGCTTCATAGTCTTGATAGTGGGAATTGGAGAAACACTAATTCTGTTACTCTCATATCTGCTGACGGAGGGCTGGGAGTTCCAATCCTATCTGCATCTCATCCTCGTGTAATTGATAACCTGGCTGTGCTACGTAATGACAGTGATGACAAACAATCTCAAGGCGAGGGGATTACGAACCCGGGAAGAAATGCGGATGTGTTTGGTTCACAGCAATCAATCTTCCAAAGTGATACAGCAGAAGATTCAGGGAGAGGAAATGCTATGATGAACTTGTGTTTGACCTGCCTGAAAGATCGAAGAGCAGCATCCACTGAGAAATCTGTGGCTCTGCCTACCCTGTCACCTCCTGTCTCTCCAGACTCCCTCAGTATCAAGGGGCTCACTTTAGATTTCAATCAGTTTGCAACCTCATTACCCAGTTTACATCAACAGTCAGCTGGAGAACCAGAAGAAATACTGAACAAAGAGATCAATCACCAAAACAATACCAAGCATTCTGGTTTCGGTGAGAGAGGAGGACTAGTTCACAGTCAGTTTCTGTCTTCATCCTTCAGTAACACTTTGAATCATAGTGAAAGCATATTGAATAATTCTCAAGTCAAATCCTTTTTCTCAGATACAGAAACAGTTTCATATGATATGCGGTCTCTTGCTGAGATGTCATCAGCAACAAGAAAAGACCCTGAGAAACAATTGAGGCTCACCTATCCCGGTGAAACTTTTGTCACTGAGAGACCGATCTCAACAACCATGGCACTTTACCGCTCATCAAAGTCACTTTATACCGTAAGGAAACCAGTGAAAAACGGAAAACAAGAGATGTTTGGAGAAACGGTGAACGTCGGGGACCCACAGTCGAACCTGATGTATTTCAGTGAGAATAAGAAAAATGCCTCCCACAGCGTCTCAGCAGACTTCAAAAATGTATTTATTCAAAGCGAACCTTCTGGTCCAACAGTAAGCAATTCGCCTGTCACCACTGGAGCTCCCCACAGCAGTCAGGAGAGTGTTCTTCAAGAAGGTAGTGATCACAGCAATGCATCACATCCAACAGCACAAATGAGCTTGACTGAAGCTTATGGTGCAAAAACACCCTTCAGTCTTAGTAGGTCAGCCACTTCAGCAGTCAAAAATCTTGAGTCTAAGCTTCTGACGGGAAGAACTGACTCTTTGATCTCTGCGTTGAGGAGCAAAACGCTAGCTAAGCCAAGCTCCCACACTAAAGAACCCATATTGACCTTTTTAGCAAAGGATTCTGCCATCCACTTTGCATCTGCAATCACAAAGAGACACTTGGCAGATGAGCAAGATTCTCAGACATTTAACACTATACGCAGCATTGCTAAGCAGTCTTTTGTTGATGCCGCAGGACAAGCGAATGAAGAACCACAAACTCCAACCTTTGTAACAAGAAAACTTGTGCCTGAGATGTTGTTTCTCTCAGGATCAAGACAGGACTTTGGACATGACGTGTCTGTGATGACGCTAACAACACCATCGAGCAAGTCGTTTTCTAAGAAAGTGACAACAAGCAGACTTTCAGAGACTCAATCAACAATCGTTCAGGACAGGACTCTTGATGTTAACAATGATAAGCCTGTGGCACCAACACACCAATCTTTTGCAAAATACAGTGGCCATTTAATCAAAGAGTCACTAATAGCCAACAATCTGAACCTGGGAGAAGAGCAGGTGTTTACTACAGTTGCAGAAAATGAGGACAAAGACCTGCTCAAGATGGAAGGCAAACAGGGTGAAGCAGTTCAAGAGAGAAAAGAGATACTTAAGTTGCGGGAGGAAGACCAGAGCAGAGAGGACGAAATTGAGGAAAAAGGAGAAGGATTATTTAGATTACATAGGACAGAAAGCACAAAGCAAGAAAAAAATATTAATATTGGGGCAGAGATAAATCAAAACACAGACATTGAGGAAAAAGAAATGGAAGAGCATGACGGTAAAACAAGTGGGGAGGAAGGCGGAAGGACTATCGGAAAAGAGGATGTAACTCTGAGACAAGACAAAGATCAGACAGGAGGGGAAGTAAGTGATGAAGAAGAAAGAAAAGTCGTGATTAAAATAAATACAGAGGATTCTACCAAAGAAGCTGCAAAACAGAGAGAGTCTTTGACGACAGAGGAAGCCGATGCTCGAAGAAAGGAAACATCGAGCAAGGAATGCATTAAATGTAACGGGGAAATAGAGAAGGAGAGCATGACAAATGTTCCCCTTGGACCTACAACTGCTTTGAAAGAACTTAACAGAGACAAAGGGCACACTGTTAAAAACCTGTCTTCCTGCCACAGTTTGATTAAACAGCTGGGATCCACTGAGCAGAAGGGCATTCATCTGGGTGAAAGAACTGCCCAAATTATGGAAAATACAAATACGTCATTTTCCGACAAAGTGACAACCAATCACAGACCACCGGATTCAACTCTGAGCCCAAAACTATCAAAAACGACGTCTCTTCCCGAAGAGCCAAACACAGAAATTAAACCTCATCTGTCTACACTCGGTGCTCTGCTTCCAAAGCGTGGTGCTACATCATCACTTACTAAAGGAAGCTCTCAGAACAAAGATGTTGCGGCTACATTTTCTGTCACTGCCAGACCAAAACTCTTGCACACATTTGGAGTTAGCAGCTCAAAGTTTAGGGATATATTAAAACCAACAATTTCCCTGCACATTGGTGCAGCTAAACCATCTCACCCTGCTCTAAACTGTATCAGTAGCATGTTGTCACTCACCACTGTTCGGCCAGCAGGCACAGCTGGGTTCATGAGAGCTCATCCACACTTTAAAGTAAATAGTTCTACTCTCAACGTATCAATTATTTACAGCATCCCAGATCTCAGGCATAAATTTAGTACCTCAGATTCGAAGGCCAGTTCGGGTTTACACACCACGACTGAGAGCAAGCAAGCAGAATTCATTACACCATCAGTGAATCTTGCTACGCGCCAGCAGATGTATAATGACTCATCTAGCGAGCCACCCTCAGCCACAGCTTTGTCATCTGAGACCCACATCTCCATAGGCCAGTTGCAGCCTCATGAAGGGCAGTCTGCCCCTCAGATAACGCAGCCCTCCTCCTCTTTTGACATGACTGCAGGCCAGCCATGCTCATTTAAACTGTCAGAGCAGACAGCCCGTCCAGATGCTTTGCATGCTCCTGTTGACGATAACGAGCACAGATCTGTACAGACCCTAATGGCATCAATGAGCCCTAAAGCGGAAAACGATCAATTTCCTCTCAGCAGCATGTCACCACTGGTAAATCTCAGGCTGTTCGGAGGTGACAGTTTACCTGGCACCTATAGCCTGACGGGCTTAACTAGATCAGTGTCGGTGCAAAAAATACTGAGGGAATATGCAAATAGTGGAAGTGACCATGCTGAGTCCTTGTTAGGGACTGCTGATGAGACAAATCAAAATGGAGAGAATGACAGCGTGCGGATGATGGTGACCTCAAAGGTAACAGATATAGTCACAAAGGAAAACACAGAGGAGAGAGATGAAATGAACAGCTCCACTTTAATATCACAAACAAATGGCAGCAGTACACACCAAGCTAATGGCACTGATGAACTCAACTCTTTGTCTATAATGCAGACTGAGAAGCTAGCGGTAAAAAACAATAATGAGAGTAACCAGAATGACCTGATCAACATAGATGATGAAGCAAACAATACAGTGACAACGACCCTCAAGAATAATCACCCGTCCCAGTTAGGAAGCACTGTGTCTGTCATAACTGTAGCTCACACACCGAACAAGACTGAGCCTGAGCAGGCTATAAATGAGGATTTTGCGCATGTTATGAATGAATTTGCAATACCTGTGCTTGACACAAATGATCCAGCTGGCACCCCTACATTTGTTGAGTCAGATAGTCTGCCTGAAATGACTAAAATGCAGGCTAATGATGTGACTAACAATGCTATTTCTGATACAACGCATCACACAGCAAAAACAGCTGAAAAGCAAAACGATCCCCTCTTACCACGAAGCACTGTGAGCAGCAACACCATCCCTGTTCCACACAGTAATTTCACAAGTGATCCGACAGTCCTCAGTAAAACCACACAGCAGATTAGTGGCCAGATAATGAAAGTTACTTCTCACTTTCGGATAATCACCACTAAAACTGATGGCTTTGTGTCTCTGGCAGCAACTGCTAGCATAGGTGGTCTCACTGTGTCGGGAGAAGATCATGAATCACTGCTGACCACCGGCGAGAGTGTGTCTGTTGTCTCTGAAAAGTCATCTCAGGCTACACATGCTGACCATATGGGGCAGTCCAATAATCATATTGAGGCTCTGCCACTGAGCGAGCCTCCCATAACTCCCACTTCTGGCAAACTCACCCCCGCTGTGACAAGAGAAAACACAACAGAAACACAGAGCGTCGAGCAGCCTGACCATGAAATTTCTGTACAGGCTATTGAACAAAGCCAGCATGCCCTGCCCGCTATGACTGCAATAACACGTCCTATTAATGACCCAGAGCGAGGCGTCCAAGCAGGTTTGTTGAAGACTACCCATGGAGTTGGAGAGGCACGTGGCACAACATCTACCATGGTCAAAAGAGAGAAATATTCATTATTAGAAGACATAAAAACAACAACAAAGAGTGCTTTTGAAGTCGAGCATCCTTTACGTGAGACAATTTCTGCAGAACAACATAAGGAGCATTTATTACCTGAAAAGACTTCAATAAGTCAAGTGATATTTGAAGCTGTGACTGATTCTATAACACCTATGAAAATCTCGCCTACAGAGGTTATTAATACAACCAGCTGTAGGACAATTGGCTGTGCTAAGTCAGGCGACATTACTGAAACAACAGTTGGAGCAGGTGAGACTGATCATACTGAGAAAATGTATAAAACACAGGCTGGAAACAACGGGGGAGATCATTTCAGTGCAGAGAACACTCCTGATGCAAAACCAGACGACTGTAGCTCTGACTGTCCTCTACCTGGAAAGGTTACACCAGAGGCCACCGACCTCAAATACGCTGTGCTTTCACCAGCCACCACTAAATCTGATCATGGCCATGCCAGCGCAGAGGAGACGGCATCAAATAAGGCTGGGAGTGTGACAGATAAAACTGTTCATTTGGAGAGGCACCAGACACCTGAGCAGGCTCCGTTTGTAAGGAAAACAACACAAAGACGCTTTCACAAAGGGACCTCTGAAGCTCAGGAGGTTACTGCAGCAGAGGTCACTTTATCTGAACCTGAAGCAAATGCTGTGCAGACCACAATAAAGACAACTGAGCAGACACTGGTCGCTGGAAAAAACACAAAAACACAATTAAACAGAGGAACAGGTAACACTGAGATATTTGAAGCACAAAATGCCACCAGGTCAGTGCGTGCTGCAGCTAAAGGAGAGATGGCAGTTCAAGAGTCTGGGCAGAGGCTGTTATTACCAGAGTCTGAATTAGAGCGACCAGGGATGAAGCACGGGAGGAGGACCTCACCTCATCTGTATCTCTCTGGGTAATGTTATTATTTAACTCTGTTATTCTACCATATCCATCAATCATGTGGTAACAGATTGAAGAGCCATACTGGTGATTTTGCATGACTTAAGCTGTTAAGTAGGTACTCCATCACTGCTAACTGCTTCATTTTATCCTGACACTGGAAAAAAAAAAAAAAAAGTAACATTCAGCACAGCTTGGGCGCCAAAAAAGAGTGTAAAATAATGGAAAATAACAATCTTATAGAAAAAAACTGTAATTTTTGAAAATTAAAATACAATTTCTAGCCTTAATTTTTAATGACATTGTGTATTTTTTGCATTTTTAATGTTTACTTAAAGATATTTACATGTGTAAAAACAATGAAATGACCTATAAATTACAGATAGATAGATAGATAGATAGATAGATAGATAGATAGATAGATAGATAGATAGATAGATAGATAGATAGATAGATAGATAGATAGATAGATAGATAGATAGATAGATAGATAGATAGATAGATAGATAGATAGATAGATAGATATTGATTAAAACTATAATTTAGATTACCAATAATTGATATTATACACTAATGAAAACACTTTCAGTACTTTCAGTCAATGTTTGTTGTGAAAACATCTGGAATTACACATTATGTCTCTCATTTAACAAACAAATGTCAAACAACAACAACTAAACAAAATTACATAACTAATTGTCACTACTTGTATATAAAGTTAGAGATATATTCAAATTTTCACTTTGTGAAATGAGTGAAATTACATTGAATTTACAGATGTATTTTAACTGTCTTTTGATATATAAACATTTTCTTTAAAAAAAGGAAATTATTCACAGTTATGGGTATTTATAATGGGTTTCATGGATTTCAAAAAGAAAATGAAAATTGTAGAATAAGAGGGAAAGAAATCTGTAAATTACTTCTTTTTTTGCTATTTTTTTTACAGTGTAAATCAATATTGCTACTTGGTAATGTAGTTATGAGCAACTTCTGAAAATGTTGCCTTCAGGGCACTGCTAAATCCAATATATAGGTGTGTTCTGCCTAAAAGCATGATAGTTTTGTGCACTCAGTAAGGATCAAGCCTAAAAGCCAAAGATAAACAAAAATCAACCACAAGTGTGTGAAACATCTTGTGAATTTGGTTGTTTTTTTTGTCACTTGTGAAAGGTCGGTTTGACTGGTTCATGCAGTGACTTTTATTTTCTTACTGCTGACATTTCCCTCAACCTCAAGTGTCCACTGTGTGTAGAGTCCTGATAAGCAAATGTTAGCATGCAAACAAGGTAAACAAATACAGAGAATATGGTAAACATCATATCCACTAAACTTCAGTGACTCAGAGAGCTGCGCGTGGCTGCAGACTGTCGAGTCTTGTTTTCAATTAATAGGAAGCTGTTTGACAGCTAGTCAGAATTTTTAGCATGCTTAAATAATAATTTTTAAAAAAACAGATGGAGGAGAGTTTTCAAAACAGTACCTGCTCTACAATGATAAAAGACACAAGCGGTGAAAGCTGTGATGGATTACAGCTCACATGCAAGTTTCACCTCCTCAAACTTGATTCTAATAGTACAGCAAAATGGATGGAAACAAATTACTGTGAAGAAGCTAAGAGATTAATCTCAGAACTTTCAAAACTTGCTCAAACATATAATACAACACACAGTGTGTTAATACACAGCCTAAAACAAGTAACCTTTCTGGCGTGGCTGTTTGGTTAATATATTTTTTTTTACATTAATGGGCAAACCTTCCTTTTTGCAAATTGCAAAAAAGATTAATCTGTTGGTAGTGTTACAGAAGTTTCAGATGACCTGTGTGGCAGCGGGAACTACACAGCAGAAATGAACCTGGGCGGAGGTGTGGAGCCGGGTGATGCTGTGCCTGCCCTGGGGAACCTCAGAGTGGTCATCAACCTGAAGACAAACAACAGTCAGATCAACCTCGAGGTCACCTCCTGCTGCCTGTCCCCGACTACCCAGCCTGACCTCAGCAACTCCACCTGCTGCCTTTTCTCCAGGTACACAGGAAAGTCTCTCCATTTCAAGGTGAAAAGACTTAATTTGTGGAAAAATATATGAGAAAATGAATTTGAAGAGCAGATTCAGACATAAAGGAGTTACATAGCACTAAATTTAAACTACATTAACTGATATACACTGATCAGCCACAACATTATGACCACTGACAGGTGAAGTGAATAACATTGATCATATTGGTACTATGTGGTGTTCTGCTGGAAAACCTTGAATTTTGGCATCTATGTTGATGAGACTTAGACTTCACCTGTCAGTGGTCATAATGTTGATCATATTGGTACTATGTGGTGTTCTGCTGGAAAACCTTGGATTTTAACATCCGTGTTGATGAGACTTAGACACCCAAATAAACATTGTCCCAGAACAAGCACACTCCCTCATGCAAATCCCAAATGTCAAATGTTACTGGCCTACCCCCGCAGGAAAATGCACCCCACCACATGGCAAAAACATCAACCAATCAGGAACATCTTGAGGCAAATGACAATCGCTCAAGATGTTGATTTGACCTCCAACCTTCCTAGACCCCATTCTGATCAAGCTTGCAGGATGCAGTGGAACAAGATTGATTGACAGAGGCCCCACTGCACAACCCAGAGTACCCAAAGGATCCACTGCCAACATCCTGGTGCCAGACCCCGTAGAGGTCCTCTTGTCCATGCTCAATGGTTCAGAGCATTTTTGAAAGCATGTACTTTATCATGATGGACAGCTGTAATTGACAACTGTTCTGAATAAAGCAGCCACGGAGGCATCTGACAACCTTTGATTGGCAAACAAAAAAACGCCGAAGGGCTGTTCCCTAAATTAATCCATATTCTGAG
>OMNN01083958.1:0-11023 GCA_900302755.1 Chromis chromis | reverse complement strand
TTCATCCTAATTTTGACATTTTTGTCATTTTTAGAAATTGAATCTCTTAACTTTTGAATTTTCATGATAATTTTCACCACTTAGTCACAATTATGACCAAAGTAATCATTTTATTTTGTTGTTGTTGTGTAATTTTGAACTTGAATTCCAATATTTTGACTTCTCATCATAATTTTCTTGTTACCTCATCATTTTGACTCTTTTTTTTTAGTATCGTGACTAACTTTACCTTTCATTTATTTGCTTAACTGGCACAAAAGGACTTCCATACATGTCTCACGTTGCCCTACACATCTGTGTCTGAAGAAACGCTGAGAGGAGTCAGAGTGCATTTCCTAAGAGCTGAGCTGGATCCACAGTTCACCTTGTTTTTCACAGACTGGCCACAGCTGCACAAATAAACAGCGAGCTGAGCGACAGAGAATGCAGTTGATGGTGATCCGTACATAGTCACCTGAGTTAAGCAGAGAAGCGAGGGAACGGGACTGACAAGGGGAGGGTCTGAGGTGGGGGGGGGGTCCACAGCTGGGTTATAAGTGGTGGCCGTGCTGGAGGGGCTGCCAGGAGGACGGCGTGTTGCTGTACTGAGCCCTCGCAGAAGGACTCTCCTCTTCCTCTTTGTCCTCTTCATCTGGTCTAACTCTGGTCTCTTGAACAGCTCAGTGGGTTTTTATCTCATCGAGTCCTTTATGTTGTTCGGACCTGAGCGTAACGGACTTTAGATCTGCGGACAGAGAGGAAAATGGTCAATTATTGGACAGGACATGAGGAGGTGTGAGTGTGTAACGCTGCAGAGAGTACCTGGGTGTCTTTTCTGAACTCTGTCTGGGCTGAGAGGTACTCTTAAACTGTGCTTCCAGTCTGGAGTAGATTCCCCCTGCAGGCTGCAAACACACACACAGTCCAGAACAAAAACATCAGGCAGCAGCTGCAAAAACTAGGACAGCAGGTCTGACAGCTCTACAGTACCATGACCACATGATGGGAAATGAGACAATAAATCGTGGTCAAACTCACACTAAATCACAGCCATGTATTCAAGTATAGAAACAGACAGGCACCTCTTTAGTATCCTTGTATTTACTCTGTTCCTGCTCACTAAACCTCATCTTAGTCAGGTGGCCGACGATCTCCACCATGCGACGCTGGTCTGGTTGTGAAGACAAAAACACAACTTAATGTAAAGAAAACAGTACACACATTGATGAGGCTGATTCAGTGGCTGCTATGTACTTGATGTGACTCAAAGTCCTCCTTTACCTTCTTCTCTTTGAGCGTCCTGGTTGTAGCGCATAGAGCGAGAGCTGTCCCACTTACTCTTCTGGACGCTGACTCTACAACACACACACACACACACACACACACACACACCAAGCTGTTAACAAGCCTCAATACAGCCACTCACGGGCATTAGTGTCAGATGGATACATGTTTACTGCATCTGAAGTATTTAGGTGTCAAGTTATTCAGAACACATTTAAAGTTTAGCTCCACATTGTTTCAGGTCAGTCAGGTGCTCATATAAACACTGAATCAGGGTTTGCTTGCTGTAATCATGTCTCCTGACTTCATTGTGAGCAATAAGAGCTCTTTTCTTAATGTTGTTTCAGTGTGAGTGATTAGGCCAAAGTCTGCAGCCCTCCTTTAGGGTAAAAATACTTCTTTGTTATGTCGGATTCAGACTAGATAACATCAGCCTGATATTAGCCCCATCTGACAGACAACAGGGCATCAGGTGCAACAGCTAATTATTTCACCCTGTGCAGTGGATCATGGCTGATGATAACAGAAGCCACATCTTCAATGTTTGTGACGATGATGAATAGCATAGAGTGTTTTTTCACGCACAACTGGAAACATGATGAAGCTAAAGGCATGCGCTAAAGGACATTTTTTAGGTTTTTCACACGCACTGCTTCAGACATCATTGTTTGTTTACATTCTTGTTTCCAGAAGTTTGTTCTTGATACCTTCTTCACAAAGATGTAATCATGTGTCGGCCAAGTCAAGGTAGAATTAAACGGCTCTGTAATCTGACACAATGACTTATCTTATGTTACAGTGTAGAAAAGACAGTAACTTTGGAACACGTCCATTTATCAGGATGAATCCAGACTGCTGAGGCCTCATATTAGCTACAGCTATAATTTGGAATGTATTTTCACATAGGGAGTGAGGACAGGGGAGTATGCAGTTCTAACACTTTACACTTTTTTGTCAAATTCATTGAACATCTCCTCTATATCTCGGGTCTGCTAGCTGTCAGTTCTGTGAGTGTGCTGAAAAAGAATCCGGTGTTGATACACAGCCCTGGCTCTGTGAATAGGAAACAAAGAAGGACTGATCCACACAACAACACAGCATGTCCTCTGTACGTTGGTGCTCATGCACAGGGCAGAGCAAAGGGGTCAGTGGGAGCAGGAAGGATGGCAAATCTGGCACAAGCTAACTATCTAAATATGCTAACGAGCTAAAGGACAACAATCTCTCTCCAAAATTGCACACCTTGCATTTAATAGGGGACCTTTTAATGATGACAGCAAGCATAACCTCTTTGTTTATGAGTGCACCTGACAGTTGTTTGAGTAAGCTCAGATATACAGTCACACTGGACTGACTGATACAGGAATGTGTTAACAGGAACATGAGGAAATAATCTGATGTTTGTAGATGAACTTACATGAACGGTGTGTTGTCCCTGGTCTGTGACTGAAGGAGAGAAATCAAAGTGTCAGTGTGTTTTCATCAATGCATCAAAATAGAAAAAAGTCCCTATACTAACCCCTATATGTATATTATCTATAAGACCCTGGCTGAAAACAATAGAGCTGCTGTACCATAAGACCACAACAGAGAACACATTCCTGCAGGATTTAGCTGCACTGAGGAACTGAAAAGTAATATTAATGAAATCACTGACTCACTTTCTCAGATTTTTCTTTGCGTTGGAAGTTTGGCGAAGACATTTGTTTTTTCAGAGGTCTGTGGGCCTTCTTGGCCTTCTTAGCAGCTGGAAACAGAAAAACAAAGAACATGAGGGGAAAAATCAAAAGGCATCAGACGCCATCTGCAGGCCGAGAAGAGACGCCGCCTCATTCTCCATTCTGAAAAGTGTGATTACTGGAAGTAACGACAGTGACGAGTTAAAAATAGACGAGTTGATGGAAATGTGGAGTGAGGGTGGAACAGTGGTGATGTGCTATATATAGAGCCACATTTCATTATGTGTCCTCACTTTGCTTTTGCCTTTTAAACTACATTTGAACAGCGGATCAGTGGTGAAGGGAAGCTGCTCTCAGCACTGCAAGGGTCAAAGGAGGCGAAATTTACTGACATGGAATGCAAGTAAACATGGTATTCATTATGAGGTGATTAGTCAGAGCACATGATAACCTGAAGTCATCATATGTTAAGTGATATAAAGAAACCAGAGTCATAAAAGTCCACTTTATTCTGTCACTTTTCTCATTTTACCTTCTCTCTGCATCTTCAGCTGTGATGAAAAACTCCTTCCCATCACTCTTCTAACCCCAGTCTGGTGCCAATTCAGATCTTACTGTGATATCATGTTTCAAACTTGAGCCCAGTATGTTACAAGTCACCTCTCTGCACTGGCTGCTTTGGACTCATGTATTTGCAAATGTCAAGTAACTTCAGCCTCCTTCATTCAAACCTTTTCAGTTGCATCACTTTGCCAAATCCAAAATTTACCAATGAGGCTCTAAAAGTTGTGGTTTGGATCTATTTTGGACTCTACCCCCTCCCTCTCCTTCCTCAGGGGTCTTCTATCTTGTATTTTTATCTTTATTGTGTCTTTCTAGTTTCTCCCACAGCAGACTGCCAAATGGAAACTGGAGAACATTGCCCAGATGAAACCTGGGATTGCTGCTGTGGAGAGAATAAACAGAAGTGCCTCTTGTGCTACACTCGGCCTCAATCATTTTAAAATCATCCATCATATCCACTATTCACGAGCCAAACTCTCAAACAAGCAAAATCTACCTCAATTTAAACAAGATTTGCAATAGTCAAACTGTTACTCGCATGTTGTGGCGTTTTCTTTATCTCTCTACACACAGTCTGAGTATTCCTCTCCAAAGACACAGGCAGAAACGTTGGACAGCTATTTTTGGGATTCCAGTCATTGATAAACCACAACTGCTGAACATTCCATTAAAGAGTATGACAGCATTTGCATTATCACTGGCAAGAAGGATCATTTTATTAAACTGGAAACTAGCACCCCTCTGGCTCAGAGAACTGATGTTTGGGAATACTGACAAAATAATAAGAAGAACCTTTCATGCTGTATGTGAAGAGTCTTGATTTTCTATGTGCTGAGTGTACTAACTGTAAAAAGCTTTGCAAAAAGGGAAAGAAAAGATAAGCTACAAAAGTAACTGGTAAATGGTCTGCACTTATATAGCACCTTTCTACCTTAGTGGTACTCAAAGCGCTTTACAATGTGTTTCTCATTCACACATTCACACACCAATGGCAACAGACTTCCATGCAAGGTGCCTGCCATTGGGAGCAACTTGGGGTTCAGTGTCTTGTCCAAGGACACTTCGGCATGTGGAGGGGCCGGGGATTGAACCACCAACCTTGCGATCAGTGGACAACCCGCTCTACCACCTGAGCCACAGCCGCCATTGTGGCATTGAATTGCTATTTTCATTCTCAGTCCTTGATTTTGGTGATTTTCCTTTGGGGACTGCTAAAACCTCTTCACAGGAGGGGCGCATGAAAATTCCACTATATGCAGGAAAAACTCTGGTAGTGTTTTTTTCTTTTTTTAAAGATATATTTTTGACCTTTTATGCCTTTATTGGATAGGGGAGAGTGGGGAAGGACATGCGGTAAATGCCCAAGGTCAGAATCAAATTAGGCTATCGGGGCGCCCATGGTTTTAATCGATTTAACAATAAATACATAAATCTGAGGCCTGCCAGCAGCAGATGTTGCATCAACCTTATATGACTTACTCAGTGGAATGTGGTATCCTAATCTGAAGAGAGCCATGTAAGATCAGGCATAGAAAACCTCTGAATCAGGAGAAAAGCTCTTGCACTCAGTTTCACCTCCTCGGCTCATCAAAGGGAGCTTGTACTGACATTTCTAACACTGGTCACTGGTTGAGTTGCTGAGTTCACACTGCATTATTGTCAGTTTGTTGGACGGGTGGGCGGCTTGTCCCGATCCTGAACCGTGATCCCTGAAATGTCAGCGAAGATGTTCCAGCGAAGAAGCTTGCACACAGACCGGGATTTCATTTAGCTGCTATCAAGAAAGGACCAAAGCAATCTGAGCCACAAAAGATGAGTTTATTTTTCTGAGCGGCTCTGTTACAAAGGCAGCTTTGTCTCACTCTCCCACCCAGGAGATGATGAGCAAGGGGGACTTTGGATTCTTCGCTCTTTCCTCCAGTTTCTCAGTTTGACATTCTTTGACATTCACCTCTTTTAATGTCTGTGTATGAAAGGCGGCTTTATGCTGAGAAGTCACACAGTTTGAACCTCATGCGACTCTGTACCCTATCTGTCACTTTGTCTCTGATATTTGTTTACAGTCAGCGCCTGTGGCAACGCATGAAGATTAATGATGTTAGTGGAGGGGAGCGGAAAATCATGTGACAAACACTCAGAGCAACCGTAACAGCTGCTACAAAGGTGGATGAGGAAACGTCAGGGTTTAGGAGACATTCAATGGGACGTACCGACGTCTTCTAAGAAGCCGCTTTCATTTGGAGTGTTGGCTGGGGGGGGATCAGAGACGTGAATGGACACATTTTTCCTGCTGGTTGTGTGAAATTTTAAACCACAATCAGACAGTCACACAGTGAAAGCCATTGTGCAAAGAATTCAAGTAATCCCAGCAGCCAGCATGTGCATAAGTGGGCTGTCTTAAGCAGCTGCGGTGCTTTTGTTTTTCAGACAAAACATTCTTTACTACTTAAGTGAAAACCTGGCAAAAAATCGCAATTTCTTTAACAGCTACTGAAAGTTGTCAGAAATAATGAACCCAGTACTGATGAAACATGAGTTATGATGGTGGAAATGTGAATAAAAATGGCAGAAATGGAAAATGTAGGCTTAAAATACGTGTGAACAAAGGAAATCCATCCATCCATCCATCCATTATCTGTACACCGCTTAATCCTCTGCAAGGTTGCGGGGGGGTTGGAGTCTATCCCAGCCGACCTAGGGCGAAGGCAGGGGACACCCTGGACAGGTCACCAGTCTATCACAGGGCTACACATAGAGACAGACAACCAAGCACACTCTCATTCACACCTACAGACAATTTAGAATCATCAATTAACCATATCATGTTTTTGGACTGTGAGAGGAAGCCGGAGAACCCGGTGAAAACCCACGCTGCACAGGGAGAACATGCAAACTCCAAACAGAAAGATCCCAGGCGTCCTAGCCTGGACGCAAACCGGGGATCTTCTAGCTGTGAGGCGATGGTGCTAACCACTGAGCCACCGTGCAGCCCCAACAAAGGAAATATGACAGAGAAATTCCAAAGACTTACAAAAACATCACAGCTTTAGAAAGAAAAAAAATGAGACATAGATGATAGACACAAAAAGATGATAGTTGTTGCATTCTAAATGAAAAATTACAGTACATATCAAAATGGAAAAGTCAAAGCTGTAAAGAAAAATCCTGAAGAAAACTTGTAGTTGAGACACTGAAATAGTTTGAAATACTAAAAGAAGCAGAAGTGGATTTTTTTTACCTTGTTAAAATGTCCATATGATGTCTTATAAAATGTTCTTTAAAAGGATAGTTACACTTAAGTTACAGTTTCACTTTACCTGTAGAATCAGTATTTAATAATAATACCATAATCTAACCTTTATTGATCACCTTGGGTTCCTTCCTTCTCTGCATTGACCCATCCTATTCAAAGTTAACCATAACTATACATACTAGGAGCAGTGAGCTGCTGCGGTGCAGCACCCTTTAGTTGAAGTGTAAGTGACAAATTGAGCAGGAAGGTTGTTGCAAGAGGTGTAAGCACTAAAAAGAGTTAGAATAAATTGTGTGTGAACATGGGAAGTTGAAGGATCTTAGTCAAAGAAGAAGACTTGTAACCTGAAAGGGTCTGAAGTGCCAGTTGAACTCTGGAGCTGACGCTGGGCGAGAGGCCATCACAGGCATAACATGAAGAGACTGACGACCATGCATGCTCACACTCATCTATGGCCAGTTTAGAAGCACCAATTAACCTACCTACATGTGTTTTGAGAAAAAAGACAAGTGAAATCCTGCACAGGCTGAAGAAGAACATGCAAATTCCAACCAATAAGCCAACCAGCAGGTTCAGACTCAGAGGTGCTAACCACTGCATACCATGACGCCAACCTTCAAAGAACAATGGAAATACTTCAGCTCTTGTCATCACCACAGATTCATTGTTTAGCTTTAGCTTCAACACTTAAACTCATACAGTGTTTGAGTTCATCTGAATCTTCTTCTTGATCTTCAGCACTTTTCAGCCATCCCATTTGACCTGTCACTTAAAATAATTTAAAGAGTTGCCTTTCATACCGCCTGCTATACTCTTTTCAGTAATTCAAATGTTTCACGTGCAAAGTTAAAGCTGGAGGCACACGTAAATCAAATATTTCACAGCATCATTCCTCCTATAAAACTCCCCCTCTTTGTGTTTCCTCAGTGGTCTGCCGGAAGGGTTTAGACAGCACCACACTGGCTATTCATGATCAGGAGATCTACTGCAAGTCGTGTTACGGGAAGAAATACGGCCCTAAAGGCTACGGCTACGGACAGGGAGCGGGAACACTCAACATGGACCGAGGAGAGCGGCTCGGAATCAAACCTGAAGAGTAAGCTGGGCTACGTGTTATGCAGTGTTTGTACATAATAAGTACTTCATGTCACTGTGACTAATCGTGATCAAGTATCCATTAGATAACCTTTAGTTCCATGTTAAGTTGACTTATGACTAACATAAGTCACAGCTTAACTTATGACATGCAATGATATCAATGCTGTCCTTCATACTGACTGTATATGCTGCTGTTCAGTGTTGTGTTCTTGCTGTCCTCATCAGAGCTGCGTCCATTAAAGCTCTGCAGTGTTTTCATCTAATGGGAGTGGAAAGTATCTAAAGATGTGCAAATGTCGAACCAATTGAACAGTAAAGTCCCTGCGGCGCCGCCAGTAACTGAGAAACTGCTTTAAATTGGACTCAGTTTTACATTTTTATAGGTTCATTACAATACAAATGAGTTCTTGAAATGTCTCAATAAAGGATCATTCATTAGACGTAGTTACACAAGAGCTGCAGTGAGGCCGCACGCATTATGTGGAATGATGTTGATCAGTTGTGGCAGCTGACTGTGACAGAGCTAGTGTCTCGAAACGGCTTTATTTGAATGGCACCGAACTTGAAGTAGTCCCCAAACTACTTCACATAGGATTCAAAATGGTTGTTACTCCCCTCCAACAATACAGCAGCTTTCTAACTTGATGCATGATTCCAGTGTGTGTAGGTGGATGAATCTAGGTGAGTGCTGGGTGGCCCTGCGGTTGGAGAGGCTGCCCTGTAACTAAGCTTTTATTGCAACCTAGTTTTAGGCCTCTCAAAGACCAGGGGTCCAGAGCAAGAGAGGAAACACCTATGTGGTCTACAAGTGTCAATAATAATATATCCTTTATTTGTGATGTTTGCTATTTATCAGAGGTCAGTTACAGACTACATCAGCAATCCTGTAACATGTAGGACAATTAATTATAGTGTCTTAACCCTTTAAGTCGGGCTAGCGCACTTTGGAATACCGTAAATATGTCACCGTTTGTGCTATTGGAAAAAAAATGAAACGGTTTCTGAAAGCTGAGGCGTTGCGCTTTACAGCCAATATTGCATCATTACGGTAATTTCATTCGTGCCCCCCCAGGAATCCGCTGGATGAAATTACCGTAAAATTACCGTAATGACACCATATTGGCTGTAAAGCGCAACAACATTGCCATTACGGTCATTACGGTAATTTCATTTGTGCCCCCTCAGGAATCTGCTAGATGAAATTACCGTAAAATTACCGTAATGACACCAGCGTCGTTGCGCTTTACAGCCAATATGGTGTCATTACGGTAATTTAATTTGTGTCCCCCCAGGAATCCACAGGATGAAATTACTGTAAAATTACCGTAACTCTTATAATAAGCAGTAAATCATAAATAACTGCCAAATATTGAAAGTTTCTTCTGAAAAAATGGGCACCAGCACTCACAGGACATTTTCTGACCTTTTTGTAATCAAAATAAGAAAAAAAGACCAGACGGACATTTTGAGGCTCAGGTCTTAAAGGGTTAATGATTTCAAAACTGTGTATATAACCCTCTGCTCTATCCCGCATCCTTTTCTGTTCCTCACTGCCTAAACCATAAAGCTATGAAAGAGGAAAGAAACGTTGACGGGAATATTGGCAAACAGTCTGCCTCTTCATCAAATCCAGCTTGGCTGAAGCATTTCCCAGCTGGTTTGGTGAACAGCTTAGATCCAGGAGGGAAAGAGATTCAGAGTAATGATTAAGAGTAGAATACATAACCTAGCAGATCAGGATCATTGCTTTCCAGCCTGCCATAGAGGCGCTGGACTGGAACGACTCCACTTTCTGGACTCTCATAGTGTAAAACTACAACCATTTAGATATCTAGGAACCAATGGACCTGCTAGTTTGCATGTGTAACCTTATACACGAGTCTGGGCACGATGTAAACCCACCCAAAACAAACACAAAAACACATCCCCACACACACACACACACACACACACACACACACCCATCCAGAGTGTTTATCCTGCCCCAGATGTCAGGTGATTACAGTTATGAAAGAGTTTATTATGTAACCAGAAGGGTCCAGCTCACCCTGCTCTGTGTCCTCCACCACAAAGGGCTTCATTCAGGGGCCACTGGAGCTGGCAGTCACCCTCCGATAAGCACTGCTCCGAGGCCCCAGGGTGCCCTTCTCCCTTTCCCAGCACTGGCTGAGAATAGATGTTTAGTCTCTTTATATTCTGGGAATAATTTATGAAGTTGTTTCTCTGTATATGTATTAATTAAAACACAAATGGATGTTTAAATAACACTTAACTGAATCGTGCACTGTAGGTATTCATTACTGCGGATGTCAGGCTGTTGGTTCAACACTAGTAAATGTTTCCTTAAGAACAGAAAGTAGCTGGTGTAAAGTCTACCAGAGTTTCTATGTAAGCTTAAAATTCACAACTTTAGAGCCAAGTTCCTGTTATCATCTACTGATTTTCACTATCAAATGAAGGGGCTTTTACACAGTAATTAAAAAAATATTATATTATGAGACTCTAAGAACTTTTAATTGATAAGCTTAAGTCTTAAGTTGACTAAAGACTTAAGCTGATAATTTTTTTTGGGTGAATTTTGATTAGAAACAGTTTCTCATTATTTGTCCTTTCGCCTCCTCAAGGACTCACACTCACAGACCCACCACCAACCCCAACCCGTCCAAATTTGCCCAGAAGTTTGGCGGTTCGGAGAAATGTGCTCGGTGTGGAGACTCTGTCTACGCAGCGGAGAAGATCATGGGTGCAGGCAAGGTGAGAGCTTTATCTGCAGCAGGTTTTAGCGGCTGTTCACACCAGTGACCTTCACACTGCTGTACGGCGACAACTGATCATTTTCATCCAAATTCTATATTATACTGTATGAGTAGCAGAGAAGTGTTGAAAATATTTTGAAAAAGGTCCATTACAGTTTCTCAATGCCCTTGGTGTTGTTTTGTGTAAACAGTCCACACCACAGGGTCACATATTCCATCAATGAATGATATGTTTTTACATCTGAAAAGATAAAAACAGAGCCCTTTAGCAAGAGTTTATAAGTGGTACTAACAGCTTCATTATTAATACACCATGAAATATTGCTTTGTAGATCATTTATAAGCTGATAGACAGACAGACAGACAGACAGACAGACAGACAGATAGACAGATAGACAGATAGATAGATA
>OMNN01083957.1:0-13873 GCA_900302755.1 Chromis chromis | reverse complement strand
ATTTTGTGTCTTTTTGTGTTATTTTTGTGTCTTTTTGCGTCATTTTTGTGCGTTTTTGTGTCTTTTTGTGTCACTTTTGTGTCTTATTGTGTTGTTTTGTGTATCTTTGTGTCATTTTGTGTAATTTTTGTTTATTTGTGTGTCATTTTTGTATCATTTTTGTCGTTTTGTGTCATTTTTGTGTATTTTTTCTATCATTTTTGTGTCTTATTGTGTCGTTTAGTGTTGTTTTGTGTATTTTTGTGTCGTTTTGTGTAATTTTTGTGTTTTGTATAATTTTTTTGTCTCTGTGGGTTTTCATGTCTTTGTGTCGGTTTGATTAGTTAAAATCGTCCCACACGTAGCTCTGACAGGATGCTGGGATGTCCTTTTGTTCTATTGATGTCTGCCTGTCTGTCCTCCATGTCTGACGTTTGTAACAAACAACCCTCGTGAATATACGTTGACAACTGATGGATTTATGATCACTTTTATAGAGCAGACATGTCATTCCTCTATAGACGTAATGCACTGGAGGAGGAGTGGCACTGTACCAAGATGGCCGCCGCATAGGCACGTCGCTCCAATCGGCAGCAGCAGTCAATGTGGCGTCTACGTATACATGTCTATGGTCTCATCAGACTCTTTAATTTACCTTCATCAAGACTGACACCTGCTGGTGAATAAAAATACTGCAGGTTAGAACTAAAAATCACAACTTCCTAATTTCCAGACATCATAGTAAACTTTAATCACGCTTCACAAACCTACAGCAGAGTCACACCTGAGGCTCTACAGGTAAAAGTACTCGGCCTTAGTGAGCAGTCAGAGGAGTTTTAAAGGTCCCACATGGTAAAAACCCAGTTTGATTGGTCGTTATAAACTTACAGGTGTCAAATTAAAGCTGTTAAGATCTGAAAACCTGCAATACGAGACGTTTCAAATCAACACGAGGAAGAATGTTTACTGTTTGTTATCGACGTCAGCAGACTCACCTGGACATGGAGGCGTTCATGGCCAGAGCTGCAGGTGAGAATCCTCCAGCGATGTTATACATGGATTGGCCCTGACTGGAAAACACAAACACACCGTCGGATATAAAGTCCTGGATCATCCACTGGTCCCCCTTTTCCACCAAGAAGAGCCAGGTGCTAGTTCTGGTGCTTAGTTGGTTCAAATCTGGTTCCTCCTAACAACCTGTTTGCTTGTAAAACAACTATGCTTGCATTGATTACATAGCAGTTAAACAAGCGCAGTAAGTTGATGATCATATCTATGTTTATCTATCTATACGTTTATCCCATCTCCTATTCTAGATTCTGAATCAATGACATGATGAGAAATAACAGAGAACATTTCAGGTTTTTATCTTTAATAGTTCCTGATATATTGTTGTTCAAACAGCCTCAAATTTACATGAGAGAAGAACCTGCTGACCGTCGGTCGACACGTGGTTTTTAACCCTCTGGGGGTTAATTGGCCGTCTTTGACGACTTTTGATTTTACCTTTATATTTCACCTTAGAAACTGTTCACCTTAACTTGCTTGGTGTCTTTTTTTTTCAGCACAACCTCACCTACATGATTTTACAGTTATTTATTCATTTTGATATACTGCATGAACACACTGGACCTAAAACTGCAAAAAAAAAGTAGGAAAAAGTTAGATTTTTTTACTCTGAGGACCAAAAAACATGTGTAACGAATAATTTTTGTAACTTAGAATGCTAATATAAATAGTAAACTTCAACAAATGCAATAATTTGGCAAACAAGACAGTTATAGACACTATTTGCATTAAAATACAGGAGCTTTGTTTGTCCCTCTCCGCCTGGGCTTTGTCAGTCTGAGCTCTCTCCAAATCTCCCCTCTCTCTCATAGAAACCCAGCAATAGAATTTTGTGATTGGCTGTTGTGGTGCCCTTTAGACCAATAGGAATGGAGTATTTTTCTGTGTTTTTCATGCCAGCACATTCGTCTCGCTCCACAGAATCTCCTGTTTTTACCGTTTCATGCTGCGCCGAACGCCCACCGAACGTGCTCCAAACGCAAAAACATCCTGTAAAATTATAGCGTTTAAAAACTGGTAAATAATTTGAAATCCGCATTTTTGACACAAGTTGAAACGGAGACTGAGCGAGGCTGCATCTCGTCGCTATATCGTCTTAAAGCGGTCATGTTATTTGTACGCGCCGGCGCCTCTATCGACCCCAGAGGGTTAAAGACGAAATGAAACACCGACGTTTTGGCAAGTTATGTCCAGAAAGGTGTTGAACTCACCTTGATGAGGTAGAGGCGGATGCCGTGGTATCTCTCCATGGTGATCAGTCCGGTGTGCTGAGGAATCACCTCCAGACTCTCCAGAGTTTTACTGTGACTCCTGGACAACATCTCCGGACTGAGAAACACAAAGAGTTTTATTTCGATGAAGTAGCTTTAACTTGCTTTGAGGCAGGTTTCTGAAGGGGCTACCTGTCCTGGATGTGTCGCCGGCTGGTGGTGAGGGCCACAGCGATGTTCTCCCAGGCCTTCCCGTTGTCTCCTCGACCCGGCGAATCACAGCCCAGCTGAGTCCAACACTCCTCGAACACCGCCTGCCATTTGTCCTCAGCGCAGACGCACAGGCGGCCCAACCTCCTGCAACATCGCATGAAGAAAATACACAAAACCGATCAGAAAATACGCTGTTTGCTGCTTTAATATGTGTAAAAGAAAGTGATCTGAGTCCATTGGATCATAAATAATTAGATTTTTGACCTTCAAAATCACACAGTGCGATAAATTTTGCAGCACAAACACACAACCTCCTGCACCATCGCATACAAAATAAGGAAAACACAACATAAACTGAGCTATCCTCTATAAATATAACCGCACTGTGAGCTTACACGGCTCTGGTCTTGTCCTTGTCGGCGTCGAACAGGTGAGGTTTGAAGTAGGATCCTGTGACTTTGAGGCCGGAGCCCCATTCGCCATTAAAGGAGCCCTCCAGGTAGTCACCATTCGCCATCGTCAGCACGCCCTGGGGAAGAGTTGGTTGGAGCATTTTAGTTAAATATAGCTGCGTATCTGTTCCTGCTTTTATTGAAAGTTGTTGCATTTAACCTTCTGAACCTCAAAACCCAGCAGCGGGTTTGAAAGGCATTTTATCTTTAAAAAGATTCAGCAAAATCTGAACATTTATCAGAACCAGAAACTTTAAAAACAGAAAAAAAATTGATATTTTATTCTACATGCCTCTTTAAAAAAATACCCAAAAAATAAACCGTTAGTATTAAACAGAATCTGTATGCAGGCAGTGTGCAATTCAACTATTGTTTCCACTGGATAGGTAGGTCGGTACTTTATTGATCCCGAGAGAAATTTAAGCAACCAGTAGCATATTAAACATGAAAAAGATGCAGAAAATGCAAGAGCGCAAGATAAAAACAACAATAATAATAATAACAATAAAAATAAAAAACAGTGCAAATTAAAACAGTGCAAAATTAGTGATGTGCAAAAAGAGTATTTGCTATTTGTCCATTAAGAAGTAAACAATGACCATAAAATGAATCTGTTGTTTGATGTAATATACTGTTGTCTTCTTTCATCATGCAATACTATTGCTATCTCGTTAAAATTACCTCTAAGATAGCCACTACTGTTAAAAATCACGTTTCAGTTAAACTAAATCATCTTAATAGCACATTGATATTTGCTCACAAGTTAAGCTTATTTTTGTTGACTGTCTGTCCATCTATCATGTAAAACAGAGGATCCCTACAACTGCATCAACTGCAAGGACACAGAATGGTCAGCAGAGGGAAGTACATCATGCAACCTGCGGCTGGTGGAGTTCATACCATTTACAGACAACGGGGCCATACTGATCATGTTGGGGGCTGGGGTCTTTGTGGGCCTCACACTAGCTGTGTCTGTTCTCTTTGCCGTCAACTACAACACGCCTATTGTCAGATCTGCTGGGGGACCGATGTGCTTCCTCATCTTAGGCTGCCTCAGTCTGTGCAGCATCAGTGTTTTCTTTTACTTTGGGCAGCCATCAGTTGCTTCTTGTGTCTTGAGGTTCTTACCATTTTTTTTATTCTACACTGTTTGTCTCTCATGTTTTGTCGTGCGCTCTTTTCAGATTGTTTGCATTTTCAAAATAGCTGCTAAGTTCCCCAAACTCCACAGCTGGTGGATGAAGTATCACGGGCAGTGGCTGGTCATCTTTGTGGCGTTTGTCACTCAGGCTCTCTTACTTGCTGTTGGCTACTCTTCTGCCCCCCCAAAACCTTACAATGAGACAGTGTGGTACCCGCAAGAAATCATACTTAGCTGTGACATCAGTCTGACGGCAACAACAGGTTCTGTGGTTTTACTTTCATCATTGTGCTCCCTTTGCTTTATCTTCTCCTACATGGGAAAAGACCTCCCGAAAAACTACAACGAGGCCAAAGCAATAACCTTCTGCCTCCTGCTGCTGATCCTCACATGGATCGTCTTTACCACCGAGTACATGCTTTATCGTGGCAAGTACATCCAAACTATTAATGCCCTGGCTGTACTCTCCAGTCTCTACTCCTTTCTGTTGTGGTATTTCCTCCCAAAATGTTACATCATCATTTTTCAACCCCATAAAAATACACAGCAGTACTTCCAAGGTCTCATTCAGAATTACACCAAAACTATTAGCCAGTAGCTGCATCCAGTGATTGCAAGTCTCAGCAAATGATTTTTTCTTTTCGTGTGCAAAGTAATAATAATATAAAACTACAGCTTGCCTTTTTACACTCATATTTTTGCAAAACAAATGAGATTACTGAGCTTGAAACTTTTACCTTTGGACAGAGGCCGTCTTTATGATTAACTAGCTACCCACCTGTCTGTCGCCTCATATTTAACTAACAAATATGAGAGTGGTATCAGTTCTTTTGTATCACTTTTCTTTTGTGGATTCTGATTGCAATGGCGTCCTTTCAATGTATTTTGATGAATTAGCAAGAAAATTAGCCTACAGATACAAATAGTTACAACAGAGTTTTTGCCACTTTATTGCAAGAAAGATATTGAATCATTTACACATCTGCCTTAAAAATGAATTTCTGCACTTAGTTGTTTCAAAACGTAAAATAATTCATGTACTACCATTTCTTGTCATACCTTTGCATTTGAATAATTAAGTCCTAGAGAATAAAGTAAAGAGAGTGTGTGCTTATAGTGTTATTTTAATTTTGATTAAAACATACTGTATACAGCTCTGATCTCCACTATACGAGATATTTTAAACAGTATGTTCACACAGATTCATAACAATAAATGGCAAATCACATAAGAGACAGACCTCAATGATCTTAATGAATAAAATATAAAATGTAATGTTGTGTTTCTTTTCTGCTGTAACAAGGATCTCATTAAACTATGGCAACACTGCAGGCTACTGCCTATATGCTCAAAAACTATTAGAACTTAAATATGCGATGAACACAGGAATATGCCCAAAGCTACCTCTCCTTGATGTCTCAGAGGCAGACTGATGCTTGTTCAGAGTTTGACACAGTGCGACATGAACAACTGAAGCCTGCATTGCACATACACAAGAACTGTCAAGTCAGAGTTATTGTGTACCTATAGTCAATATTTGCATATTCAAATTCAGGATGTTCCATGAAAGTGGAGGATCTGAATATTAAGAAGAATATTTAACCTTGAACCTTTAGGAGACAAACCCCGCCAGAGACAAATTAAGCTTACTCAAATGTCAGCATTCAATCATTTATGTTGTAGGTCTATTTTAAAAATACACTCAGTCAAAGTTTTTTTGTTTGTTTGTTTTATCCCGAGCGTATCTTGTTTGAGCTTACAATGAGAGGTTAAAATGTGTGTGTACTTGCACAATATAACATGATTATTACCTTAATTCGAAGTTTGATGTTTAATAGCAGTTGTCTGTGAGTTTGTTGCCCCTGTTTGCATATTGAGCTGAGATTTATTTTAGAATTTATTTCAGACTGAATTGACTGAATTTTAAGACTAATCTTAGTTTCACTGTAACTAGGTCATTTTCTTGAAAATACTCTAGGTCATGTATTAATATACTTGTAATCTTTGACTTATATTTTTAGGTGTTAATTTGTCTTTTAATTAGGGTATACGTTTTGCAAGTAACTCGCTCAATCTCAGACTATAATAATGACAGTGTGTTTCAATACACAGTGTAATTTACTTGTATAACGATGTATGTGACAAATAAAGATTGATATTTTGTCATAATGCTGAATGCCTAAATATAATAGCTGATTCATCCTGTTTATTAAATTCATTTTGTAATCTTCCTTGACAAGGAGTTATGCAAAAAAAATAAAAATAATTTCAACTATTTTGTCCTTCGGAAATGTATTTTCTTTTTTGCTAATATGCGCATAAACACATAGTGATAATATCTTCAACTTGATTTAGCTCCTTGTACTGTGTCTGTTGCCCAACAGTAAAAAATGTATCGTCCCCATTAACTGGAGTATTGTACATGATATAAAGTAAGATTGCATCCCCAAACTCTAAGAGGACACCTTTTCAAATACATGTCATAGTGCTAACACAGGGCAGATATGATTTTTAACATTTAACCCCTCAGAAACTGTTTTGTAATTGGGTTGGAGTAGGTAATTGATTGACTGTTGTATTTCCAATCGGACTTGGGTGACAAATTTTATGAATGTGTGTTTGCAACCCAGCTTTTATAAAATAAATATAATATATAATATTATATGGAAAAACTGTAAAAAAAAGAAAAAGAAAAAAAAGAAAAAAGAAAAAAAAGAAAAAGAAAAAGACAGTATAAACTGTATTTAAAAGATGGGAGCAGCCTTCACATCTGAACAGGAATGCTAATACTCAAGTGCCTTAAACCTGCATTCTTACTAACAGCCAGCAGGGGGCGACTCATCTGGCTGCAGAGAGGCAAAGAGGTCAGATTATATAGAAGTCTACGAGAAAACGTCCCCACTTCTCCCTGTTACCGCAGCAAACATTTAGCTAATGGTCTCAATCACTAGCTTCAAGACTTTTTGAATACAGCGGGTGGTCATTTCATAAATTATGGTTCCAATTACAGTAAAATAGGCAGTAAAGCAGAGTACAGGTGCAGCTCATATTATTAGAATATGGTAGAAAAGGTTGAATATTTTTCATCAAACATTGCTCAAAGTGAAAATTGTATACATTCTAGACTCAGTACACATAAACTGAAATATGTCAAGCCTTTATTTCTTTGTTTGTCAGCTCATAGCTCATCCAGAACATAATTACTGGCACATATGTATGGGAAAGGTCCGCATTAATATGGCCATTAAATGCGCTGATAACATTCCAAATGGTGGGTGAGTCAGATCTGTGGGCCGTGCTGGAAGAACAAGTCTTATGCATGGAGGCCTTATCTCGCAGGACAGGACTTAGAAGAACTAAAAGACCTGCTGTTGATGTCTTGATGCCTGATGTCACAGGACACCTTCAGAGGTCTTGTGGAGTCCAAGCCTCGAAGGGTCAGAGCTGTTTTGGTGGAACTAGGTTTCCTTCACAATATTAGGCAGGTGGTTTAAATGACACGGCTGATCGGTGTTTGCAAATATCTCATCCACCAAAAGAATTGTGGACAAATTGCCCTTCCAATAGACTGACCAACAGACCCTCATTGTCATCCCTATAGAGCCACACTGCTAGCATGAATAAAAAGACCAATAAGACATGACTATTCATGTTTTTACCTATGCTATGCTGTGAGATGGCTCCTTTGGCCTGTCCACCACTTTGGTCCAGTATGACTATTTGAGAGCTTAACATTTAATTTTGGACACACACTGATGATTCCCAGAGGAATCCTGATGCCTATGGTCACTAACTTTTCCTCTAATGCCAACAGAAAGTCAACATTTCATTTTTCCAGTATGTAGGTTTATGACTAAATATTTGCAAATATAGAATCCAGCTGTTCTTCCACTGTGTTTGGTGGTAACGTGAAAATATTAGAGATCGTCAACATAGTAAATAGTACACTTGTTTCACATCAGCAAGCCAACATTGCCATTGTGGACTAGACTCTTGGTTTTGTTATTATGTACACCATTATATCCATAGCCAAAACTGAATAAAGAACTTTTTCTTTTTTTCCTGGAAACCAATGTTAGTCTTTCAAACCTTGGACTGGTATGAAGGAAAATATGCCAGCGTAAGCCATATATTGTTTCTATTTTTTTTATTTTTTTATTTATTTAATTCATTTGAGAAGCTTTTTGAACTGCACCAAATTTTTACACCCTTTAATATTATCTTCAGTTTCAAAAATAAAATGTTTAACCATGAATACATTTTTCTATGTTTGTCATTGCCAGTAAATATGTCACAAGGTGAATTTAAAAACTATACATTTTTCATTTTGGCTAAAGGAAGAAACCTCCACAAGGACCTGATTTGTTCATGGTGAGGCATTAAACCTGCTTACTCATGATGATTGTTAAATCCTGCATCACATGGAGGCAGTACAGCAGCTGTTTAGATACTTTTGCATTCTTATTTGTGAATTCTAATCCAACCATTTCAAAATGTGTCCTTAATTCACCTGTAAATGAAAATGATGAGGTCTAACCATCTCCAGTGTCTCACAACTTTCTAAAAGCGGAGGCATATGCCTTTGAGTGTTCACATCAGATTGTTAAACATTAATTACAAAAATGAAATATGTTCTTTCTTCTCTGTGTCTATTGGGATCTCTTCTACATACCTTGGCTCGATGCACTGTCCCGGCATCAGAGTTTCATCTGCAAGGAGATTACTTGATTGGTGGACTTTTTAATCTTCATCATGACAGAAACTCTCTTTATCACGACAGACCAGAAGCCATCGACTGCTCCAGGTGAGTTTATAATAAATCTTGGTCAATGCCTTCTCAGGATGAAAATACCTAATCCAGTTAATTGCTATATATCAAAGTTGCTGTATGTGATATGAAGTCTGATTGCTTAGAAACATCTCTATCTATATTGTAGTTCCAAGACTTACATTTGAAATTGAGTGTTCACAAACTGTAATGCTTAAAGTAATGAGCCGAAACCTTTGCAAATAAGGCCACACTCAAACACATTCCAATAAATTACACTAACAGTATCTAAATGTAATTTCCTTGCTGTTGTTTCTCTGTCTGCAGTCAACCCGTCCTTCTCCCAAATTATCGGCGGTTTCAGCTGATGAGATTCTCTGTAGAGCAAATCAATAACTCCACCACCTTACTGCCAAATGTATCTCTTGGCTACAACATATTTGACCACTGCTCATATACACAGAGTTTCCCAGGACTTTTAAAGCTCATCTCAGTCAGTGGGGTGATTCATCCTTGGGGGAAACCACACCAGCAACAAGCACAAAACGAGTCCACAGTGATAGCAGTGACGGGTCCATTTACAAGCACTCATTCCCTTACTGCTGCCCCACTGTTCATGGTGAATCACATTCCAATGGTAAATTTGCCAATATTGTGTTTTAACAGGTTTTATTCAAATAAATACTAATGGAATTGTTGTACGGTTTTAAATGTGACATTTGAGAATTTATTGTCACTGAAAATGATTGATTTCTATATTGCTCTTTTACCAGGTCAGTTATGGAGCCTCTAGTTCTGTTTTTTCAGTAAAAATGAAATACCCCTCTTTCCTGCGGACGGTGCACCCCAATCAAGACACCATAGAAGTGATTGTTAGCATGGTACAACACTTCAACTGGCGCTGGGTCGCTTTCCTACACAGTGATAATGATTTTGGAATTGATGGACTGGATTTGTTCATTAAGAGGATTAAGGACACTAAGATCTGCCTGGCGTATAGCAATGACCTCGATGGCAATACAAATTACTCTCAAATGTTCAAACAGATAGAGGCACAGAATGTAACCATCATTATTGTTTTTTCTCCACAACTGGTTGCTGAAGCTCTCGTTGAGGCAGCGATACAACTGAATGTCACAAACAAGGTGTGGATAGCAGATGATGGATGGTCGTTAACCAAAAGGCTTCCAAAGTTGGAAGGAATCAAAAATATTGGAACGGTCCTCGGGGTGTCTCAGCCTGTGATAACAATACCTGGTTTCAATGATTTTATCTATTCTACCAAAAGCCAGCCTCTTTGCGGAGATGCAGGACAGGAGTTTTGCAATCAGGTTTGCAACTGCAGTAGGGTGACTGCTGAGGATATTTTTGCTGTGGACCCATCTTTCTCTTTTCCTGTTTATTCCACCACTTATGCCATCGCTCATGCCTTGCACAATACCTTACAATGTGGAGCCGGCAGATGTAATAAAAACATTACAGTGTACCCACGTAAGGTAAGTATACAAGCCATTTTAGCATTTAAATCTTTTTTGACCTAAAGATAAGAACTTTTGAAGGTAGACTTGTATGTCAGGTTTTGTCAAAATGAAGGCATGTTCTGTGTAGTGAGCAGTGTGCAAAGATTTTATCTGATTTCCACCCACTGACCAGTTTTTTTGATTCAGCACCTGGAAATGTGAAAAAGGTGTTCCTTAGCTACTCTGCTTACATTTCAAATATTGCCACGGTATCATAAATGTGGGCCAAAAAATCTGATAAACCACATCCTCAATCATCTAACGACAGGCATTACACTGCAGTTCCTTTCCTCCACAGTCATGTTTTTAAAAATCAATTTAACCAACATCTGTCCAGTGGATGCAAATAATGGTCATCTGAACTTTGTGTATCCACATCAGGTTCTAGCAGAGCTGAAGAAGTCAAATTTCACACTTTTAAATCAACACATTCAGTTTGATGAGAACGGTGACCCCAAGTTCGGATCCTTTGATATAATCTTCTGGAATCACAGTGGTGATGCGCAGAAGATCGGCTTCTATAAATTTCATCCATCAGTTAATTTCTTCATCAACAACACCAAAATCAAGTGGTACACAAACGGAGAGGTAAGTATTTTCTTGTAATATATGCAGAATTATAACTTAATTCGTTGTTTTCCATAATGTGATGATAGATTATGTTTTGTTTTAGTTGAGTGCACATGTGCAAAGTTACATTTGTATATCTATAGTTTCTGTTCATGGTGTAATTTGCAGGCAATGTTCTATTAGAATGGTTTCATTTTACCATTTCTAATTCATACAATCATTTTGCTGTTTTGCCTCCACTCTTTATAGTATTATTCTTTGCTTCACTTACATTGTATTTGTTACTAAATGTCTTGTACAGGTGCCTACTTCAGTATGTTCCCCGGAATGTCCTGCAGGATACGAAAAAAAGCAAATTCAAGGCCACAAATGTTGCTTCACTTGTAAAATCTGTCCAAATGGAACTTACATCAACAGCACAGGTAAACTATTGTACAGGAGGAAAAGGGATGGAAAGATACACCTTCTATTTCCACTTTGATCAATGAACATGCCAAGAAGTCCAGAGCTTAAGGTAGGTAGGTAGGTAGGTAGGTAGGTAGGTAGGTAGGTAGGTAGGTAGGTAGGTAGGTAGGTAGGTAGGTAGGTAGGTAGGTAGGTAGGTAGGTACTTTATTGATCCCGAGGGAAATTTAAGCAACCAGCAGCATATTAAACATGAAAAAAGATGTAGAAAATGCAAGAGCACAAGATAAAAACAACAACAACAATAACAGCATTTAAACATACCATAGTAGATGGTAAAAATAAAATAATAAACCTGTAAATGTTCATTATATGCGCTCTTTAAAAATGTATTTATTGCCACGACCACTTGCTTGCTTGCTCACCATCCATTAAAATCCCTATTTTGTGGCATAAACAGCATAGTTTAGTTTTTTTAGTTTTTTTTACAGCAGTGACTTTGACTAATCATGGCAAGAAAAAAAAAACACAGGTTAATTAGTAAAATGAATGAAGATACACTCCATTTAGGTTTAGTTTCAAGGCCTCGCCACTGTGTATGTTGGCTCAGTGACAAGCCTTGTGGATACACTTAGAGTGCCATCATTAACTGTAATAATTACACCTATGCTTGGCCGGCAACAACACGTCCACATTTCTGCTGTGAAAAACATCTGCTGTAGCTGTGTACTGTTGTGACGACAGTGACGATGTGCAGTTATCATGAATTTAGGTACATTTTCTGTCCATTTTGGGAGTACTGGGAAATAGTAAGGGGGAGCAGAGGGGGAGTCTGTTGGGCCGGCTCTGCCTGAGTCAGATAAGTCATGCATGTATAATCCTGCTGCTGTTAACCCAACATACAGTCTGTCCGTTAAAGTACACTGAGCAGCGAGTGAGTGAACTGACCTGCTATGTGCTGCTGTTACATTCAAATCTTGTCACTCTTCTGCCTTGCAAGTCTCAAACCCCTGCTCTAGCTGCAGTCCAAAGGCAGGCAAGACAGGAGGACTAAACAGTGTAAATTTCCCATGGATATGAATCCAAAGTGTCCAGGATGTATTCTTTCATTTCAACCAATTCATACTGTTGAAAGCATTTGCTTGCCACGACTCAGAGAAAGAATTCCTGCTGAGCAATTTGAGAAAAAAAAATAAGGAAAACTTCATGTGCTTATTGGTGCATATTTTGTTTGCGGGATGGTCTAATTACAAAACACCACTTCTCTAACAGCGACAGATGCCAGCCGACTGTCAAACTGGGCAGATGCACTACGTGCGGCTGTGCTAGTCGCCCACAAGCACACACAAATCCAACTACAACAGGTTCTGCCAGCCCCCCAGCGAGCCAGGGCTTGTCGGGAAACAACGAGTTGTACCAGTCAGTGTTAGGCCGAGCGGGGGGCACAGATGGGCAGAGGCGGGCGAAGACAGATTTTAATAGCATATTGATTCCACAGACCTCATCAAGCTGCTCTCCAATGGGGCTTGTTTTCGGTCTAATTTGTTCGGAAACCGGGGATCAGAGAGTGACTCACCCAGACAGGCAGCCTTCACCGTCTGGGAACAGAGCTGCCATCCCTTCCCTCCTCCCGCACCATCATTTTCCGTTAATTTCAACCCTCCATCCAGTCGTTCCGCCCCTTTTCTCTAAAGCCTGAAACTCTGTTATAGTCCATGTTGCTAAGATCAATATTCTGAGTTCTAGAATTACTGTATTTCAGACAGAGCTGTGATTCTCTGCAGATAAGCGTTTTCATCAGCATTATGTGACCACAAAAAGCAACCCTGTTAGAAAAAACTGGATCAATAATTAGGCCTGTGTCCTTTGTGCCAGAAAATTGTCCTTTCTTGCTCCCAGTCCTGTTATCTGCATGATTCCCAAGCCCTGAGGGAAAGAGGTTTCTCTACCTGGCAATATTAAATCTTCTCAATTATATGGTTGGGCTGCTGCCGGCTGCTAGTCTTGGAGAGAGCCTATTGTTTTGCTGAAAAATGTAATCAAGATACTGTCTCTCACTCTCAGCGGTTGCCTTTTGGCACGTCCCTTTGGAAAAACTGAGAGGAGAGTGGTGGCTGATTAACTGCCTCTCTGCCCCCACTGACTCTCACACATAAACACACATGTCTATATACTGCATTTGTCTACACAGTTACACACTACATACTTAAATATATACAATTGCAAGAAAAAGTATGTGAACATTTTGGAATTTCATGGTTTTCTGCATTAATTTGTCATAAAATGTGATCTGATCTTCATCTAAGTCAAGGGTATTGACAAATATAATGTGCCTAAAATAAAAACACAAAAAAAATTCTGATATTTCATGTCTTTATTGAGAACAACCATAAAAACCTCATAGTGCTTGTGGAAAAAGTATGTGAACCCTTGAGTTAATGACCTCTAAAAAGCTAATTGTAGTCGGGTGTTAGCATACCTGGATTCCTGTTAAGAACATGAGTTTGGAGGTGGACTAGAGCTACTTTGACTGATAAAAACCACTCA
>OMNN01083955.1:0-15561 GCA_900302755.1 Chromis chromis | reverse complement strand
CACACACACACACACACACACACACACACACACACACACAAATGGGAATTCAAGCAGGAATGGCCATTTTGAAAATGACAACTGCACTCACACACGCGCATTTGATGAGCAACGCTGGCGCTCCCTCTCTGAGTCAGAAGAGGAAAGCAAACTATCAGCAGTAAAAGTCGCATACATTTTCTACATCAGCACATAGGCTCACATGAACGGTGAAAAAAAAGATGGCTGCTACTAATGAACAAAGTGTCTATTGAGGTTTGGAGGCAGCTTGTTCTGTTCTCTTGCTGTCTCATTTCACATTTATGAGAATCTGTTTTAGCTGCTGAAGTGGTCATAATGCAGCATTTATGTTGGAGGAAGCGGTGACGTAGTGTCACAAGGACCCTCTCTGTCGAAAGTCTTTCTCTCAACTTCATGCACACATAAGAAGTGTGACTGAATATGCAGCTATCTCACTACGAGGGCACACTGAATTTTAAACAGCAATACAACATAATGAACTGATTGCTCCAGTGTAGTTTAAGATTCATCGCAAAACTTGCTGATTTATTTTTTTTCTGTTCTACATGTTTTGTCGTAGAAGATATTTCAGGGCTTCCCACACTGACAGTATCCTGACAGCTTCAGCTTGTCAGGATGTGGCACTATCCTACACTACTTCCCAGTGTCAGCGCTTCAGGAAGCCAGCAGTTATACCACATTCCTCCCACTGATTGGCACATGCTGGCTAATGTACCTAGCCCACTTCTTCAGTCTGTGTGAAGCATTACTTATGTGCCACAAGTGACGAATGACATCCATGCAGCAATAGTGCTGAAAGTAACTAGTTAAAAGTTCCTTGAGCATGGTTTCTCCACCAGGGAGATCTCTTGGAAATGAAGATGAAAATGTACATTTAAAATGAGACATACACCGATCAGCCACAACATTATGACCACTGACAGGCGAAGTGAATAACATTGATCATATTGGTACTATGTGGTGTTCTGCTGGAAAACCTTGGATTTTGGCATCCGTGCTGATGAGACTTAGACACCCAAATAAACATTGTCCCACAACAAGCACACTCCCTCATGCAAATAGCAGTGCCACCACATGGCAACAACATCAAACAATCAGGAACATCTTGAGGAACATGACAATGGCCCAAGATGTTGATTTGACCTCCTGATCAAGCATCAACAGGATGCAGTGGAACAAGTTTGATTGACAGGTCCTATTGTCCATGCCCAAAGGTTCAGAGCATTTTTGACCACATAAAGGGGACCAACACAATACTAGACAGGTGGTCATAATGTTATGCCTGATCGGTGTATACGTTTTCCCAAATCGTATAAGAGAACGCATTAAAACAACTCACCAGCCTGAATGCAGGCCAAGTGAAAGCTGTGCTGCTGGATTCTGAATGGCATCAACATATTTATGATTCAAATTCAGATTTGAAATTAATTCAAAATAGAAATTCAGAAAGGGCGAATGACTTGAAGATCCTAATACCACAGCAGCAATAGCAGAAGCAGCTTACTTTGTAAATTCATATCTACTGCATCTCTTTTTAGAGTAGAATGATACAAATTAAAAAGAAGAGAACCACTTGCATATTCCTTGAGTTTATTGTTGTAAACACAAAGCAACACTTGAGTTGCGCATTCGTAGTGCACTTGTACTTTACTTTAGTGGCATTGCAAGGTTCGTTTTGAGCACAAAATGACACAACTATTAAGCAGTTCTGCAGCTTAAGTACACTTAATGTATTCTTTAGCACACTCAAACTGAAAAGTGGAAGATTTTACTCTGAATAAGTATCAAACTAATCACCTCCCAGCATATTACAGAAACATATTTATTCCCAGTGAAGAATAACATATACTTGATAGTGTACACTCCAGATTTTTACTTTTTGAAGTGGACGAATGACTCAGTAAGCTGGGAACTTAATGTTTATCACCCATCTGGTTTGCACAAACTGCAAATCTGCTCACGCAAAGGACCAAATGAAAGATGATACTGAGGAAGTTTGATGGCAGCAGTGGCTTATCACTGCTCAAGCAGACTCTTGGGCAGAGGACAGTGATGTTAGCTGAGGAAGCATATATAAAAAAAGTTAGTCAGGTGATGGACAGTAGTCGAAGCAGGTTTTCAAGCTCAGAGAGGTTGGTATAGTCTAGAAAGACATCTTCACTGGGTTACAGTATGAGGCATGAGTGACACAGGAGAAAGTGAGGAGAAAGTTAAGCAGCTGAAGGAGTGTGTGGTTTTTATTTTCACTGGGTTTCCGAAGAGGACAGGAGTGTGCTGTGAAAGGTGGGTGCGTACCTGTCATCTCAGTGGGAAACACTTTAAATACAAATATTTACATCATAACTCCATCAGATAGGAACTTTGTAAAAGTCTGCATCCTTCTTGCAAGATCACCAACCAGGTTACAATTACCATCTGAAAACGAGGTGATAAATTGAAAGATGAATGTAAAGTAACTAAATATACACTTCAATATGGTAAACAGCTGCACCATCACGTGATTAACATTTGCTCTTGTTGTTTCTCTGCAACCGAAGCCCACTTTCCCCTCCATTGTCTCTAATTAGACACGGATGAATTCCATTTGCCTTTCCTTTGCTTGGTGCTTTTCTTCACACACACGTGCACACACAAGACACACATTGCATGCTATTTCTGGGATGTGTTGTCTTGACATCCAGATTTAGAACTTGTTGAAATGGTGCAGATGTCATGAACATTTCTGAAACCGTTCACTGTATCACAGTAATTCTCACGTACACATTGATGCCATTTGATCAGATTTCTGCTTCTAAAAAGGTTCTATAAAGATTTAATGGCAACAGAATGTCCTACTAGTTATGATCATCCAAATTACCCCTACTTTTGTCTGAGTCTTACTTTGGCGAAGAAATCCAGTAGATGCTATCAAGATAGCTTCTCTGAAGAGTGTCTGTTCTACTGTCCCTTTGTAAAGTTTTTGCTCTAGGTCAGGACAGCTGCTACAGTACATTTGAGTTATTTTGTGTGTGTGAGTGGCAGGGATACAGCAACAGAAAACCTTTCTTTCCCTGCAGAAATATGCATTCTTCTGGAACTAATTGGAGCATATTTAGAAACATTGGTGTCCTCTGATAATACTACAGTAACATGGATGCATTTGTCAGTAAATTGAGATTTTATTTGTTATTCATGGAGCACTTTGTTCATACTGTAGTACATAAATATGGAAACTGTAGTTGAGAATGTGAGAAACTGACCTAAAAGAATGAAGACAAAATTCTAGGTTGCCAAAGATTAGCCCCCTCAACCCCAAAACTTACTGGCAGGTTTAAAAGCTTTGTTATCTTAAAAAAAAATCACCAAAATTACAAGTTTTTGGGAGCCGCAAACAAAAACAGAGAGAGTTGTTGGATTTTCACTTGGCCCTGTATTACTCGTCTGTGACGTGCCATCTTTTAGACAATCTGACCAAATCTAAGCATGAAATCTTGATACTTCATTAAAATCACTTTATTGTTTGTCTTATTAAAAGTAGTCAAACACAAATGCTTTCTTTGAACCAGATTCAAAAATCTGAAAATGTTGTGCTCCTTAACACATCTATGAAGCCAAAGTCATTTGACAAAAATTCTGAGATTTTTTTTTTTGCTAAACTGCAGGCTGTGCCTACACAAAGCAGATAGGAGACAAGTATGAAACCAAATTAAAATTTTCAGTAGTAAAATATGTATAGTCTAAACAGAATTGGTCACATCCGTGGACACATTTGGAAAAATGTTGTACATGTTGATTCCAAGTTTTCCAAATTTTTGTAATATATAATATAATCAAATAAATTAAACTTTCACCTTTTCTAATTTTCTATTTTATTTTATTTTATTTTTTTAAAGACATTTTTGAGTTTTCCCTACTTCTTGCCATGGTCGAGCTGTTTCCTTAGAGTAGCAGAACTTTATATTGCAGTGAAAAATGAGCCCACAGTGAGAAAAAAATGTAACGAGCAAAAAACCACCTAGAAACTGCTTGGAGTTCAGAGAGTTAAACCATATCCCCTGCCATATTTTGTTTTTTGTTTTTCTTCTTAAGTCTTGTTTTTTCTTTGTTTTTCTCCTTACCCATTCTTTTTCCTTGTTTTACTGTTCTCATTTTATTGCAGCCACCAGGAGCAAATACGCTGTCCTTCACCTTCACTCCCAATCTGTCTGTTTCAGTGTCTTTGTTCCCCTCTGCTATACCTGTCTCTGGCAGTCACACACAACCACCCACACACACAGACACACACACACACACACACACACACACACACATTGGTTGAGCGATGTTAATCATTGTGGCCCGTAGTGTTGGATTAATTCCCTTGGCTTTCTTTAAAAATTAATGATTTCCCTTTGATGGAGTGGTGTTTGGCTTTATTTTAGCTCACCTTTAACTATTCATAACTGTGTTATATAATGGCAATGCATCAGCCCAGAAGGAAGTATAGATAAAAGCCTCGGGGGCTCGAGTCCTAAGAAGGTAGCATGAAATCCATTCACTCCCAGTTTTAATTATGCACATTCTTTACTCTGAGAAATGGTGTTTGCTCCACTGAGCATGTAATGGAGCTGGGATAATGGTTTCATTCACAAATTCCAAAGCTCTTCTTCACACAAGGACACTTTTGATTAATAAAAGTGTTTGGTGACAGTAGTGTGAGTGAGAATAACAAACATTCTGGCACCAATTAGGAGTGGGGAAGCAAAAAAAAGAGCAAAACCTGAGAAACAGATAACACGGCAGAAATCTAGTGTGCCATTAGTTGATATTCTACTTTTTAAATGTCACTCATTACTTTATGCATCATCTAGATGTTTTCACGAAAATACCTTTAGCCAGAGAGGCTGTCTGTACAGTGTAATTGACAGTAGAGTTTAAAATAGCTATTTGTGAAGCCCATTATGTATTAGCACATGATATGATTAGATAAGGCCTGATGAATAGCTTACATGACTTGCTTCAGGTCTGATACAGACACATGGTCACTGTAACAGACCAGGTTGGTGTGTGTGTGTGTCTGTGTTTGTGTGTGTTTCTTATTAGGTGTGAAAGACATGGCCCTTAACATCCTGCTCTTTGATAGGTTTTGATTCAGTGCTTTGATTTGCAGCAGAGCAACTTCTAAAAATAGCATGTAGAGGAAGAGAGAGAGAGAGAAGACAGAATGACGGAGAGAGGGAGGGAATGAAGGACACCGGCTGCTTTGGTCTCCAAAGAGTTAGTTGCATTTGATCTTGTCATAACCATCACCCCCTCTACGTTTTTAATACACCCCCTTTTTTTCACTATCCCCTCCTTTTCACTCTCACACCTCTGCCTCTCCCCGATTCTGTCTCTGTTTCTCTTTTTCATTTTCTCTCCCCCCCCCTCCTCTACCAAATCCCTCTCGAACCCCCCTCTCCTCCCTCTCACTGTCTTTTTCGCACTACCCGTTCGCATGCATGTTATTACTGAGCTGGGGGAGAGAAGCTGGGACTGCAGCAGCAAACAACACAGACAAGAATCAGAACAAGCGGGAGAAAAAAAGAGGAGCACTGACACATCCAGAAAAAAACGGACCGGGGGAGAAAAGAAAAAAAATCACATATGGCCACACTGGATTAGCAGTGTGTATCTATTTGTGCTGCACACGTGCTCTGTAAGTGTGTGTATGTGTGGATGAACTGTGCCCTTCTTCGCAGTGCTCTGGGACACACAATAGTGATAGCGCTCTCTTATTAAAAAAAAAAAAGCAAGCCCACTACGTGTCCAGATGCCAGTGTCTAAGGTAATGTATGTTATCTTTTGTTATAAAGGTCCGGCTGAAAGCTCCTTTTGAGACTCTCTTTATAGTGCTTATTGTGTGCGCATGCTTATTAAATATTGTTTTAGTGCCTGAGTGTGTTTAGAGGGTTGTCTGCACGTAACAACCGTCCTGTAAATGCTGTCCTAGGTGACTCCAGGAAGAAAAAAAAAACATTTTGTTGCACTGTAATTGTTTACTGTGCAACAGATTAGTTGGTGGAGGTTGCTGTTTCTGTCTTTTTGGTCCTGAGAAGCAGAGATTATTGGCTTACTGTTTACGAAATGACATCTCCAAGATTTCATTTCTAAAAGGTTTTTTTCCGAGCCACCTACAGAATGGGAATGCAGAGGCTGATATGAAGGTATGAGAGAAATTTGACAATTAGCTCTGGTGTGATTCCTTTTTTAGCCAATCGGGGCTCACGAGGAAGAAAACACTGAGTACTTCAGTTTTACTTTGTCTTCTGCACATAAAATCAATAATATGTGTTGTTATTAGAAAAACTATGCTCTGATTTAATGTTAGCATAATAGCACTGGTCTGTTTTTTCATGCAGTAACTACTACTGAATGGTCACCTGCTGTGTATAAAAGCGTCTTGTTTTGCTCTGCACCTTTATCAATGATGGATAGTTGTTGACCCAAGCAACCATGTGGAGAGACAACAAGTGTGTGTGTGTGTGTGTGTGTGTGTGTGTGTGTGTGTGTGTGTGTGTGTGGTTTCTACGTTTCAATGTCAAATGTTTCTTGTCACACTGATGAGATAAAAAAAAAAAAACCCTTTCTCCTGAGTAGCATCGAGAGCCTCTTGAGATAACAGTGACAGACAGATGAGAGAATAGGGAGAGGTAGAGAGACGGAGGGAATGTGTGTGGATGAGTGAGAGAGCTTCAATTAGCCACTCAGGAACAACAGGTACATATGGAACACACACAAGGCTGCTTATATTTGCCATTCAGTTTTGGAGGCTATATCATATGTACGTAGAATTTTTTATTATTCATATTGCAGCAAGATTGTTGTGTTGCAAATCACCCGACCTTGGTACCTTGACCACAGAGTCCAAACAAAATATGTCAGAGGAATAAAAACGTGTCAGGTAGTCATGGTTGGCATTGAATGATTAATTCAGGCAGGGGGGTTCTTTCCTGAAATAATGCTTTTTTGTACACTTAACCAAATCCTATTAAAGCTACTTCTGTTAAAATGACATTACATACAAATTAATTGAGAGACTGTAAATTAATAAAAGGGATTTACTTCCAAATTTTTCAAAATAAGCTGCTGAAAAAGGGTTATTTTTGTATCTTTAGTGTTATTGTGCCATTAAAATCAAATCAGAAAGTCACTCAGCATTTTCTGTATTATTTCCTTCAGAGCAGTAAAATCGTGAGCCATGCAGGCGCGAGCATTGATGCTACGGGTGGCACATTAGACTCAACACATAGGGTCTTCCTATTGTTTGTTTACAGCTTCAGAACCTGTATAGAAACACAACAAATCCATGCAGTCGAAGGCAGGAACTGCCAGAAGCCCAGATGAAAGTACGCTAACATTTTCCAGCTCTCTTACAAAGGTCATGAAATCCGTCTTAGCCTCGACCTTATTGAGGCTTTGTTTGAATTGAAAAGGTGCATTCATGTCATCTAAGTCGAGGATATAGTGACAGGCTATGACTCACTGCAATTATAGAGTGCAGACATATCTATATATAGCCATGCAGTACATATCTACAGTGACTTAGACAACAAAGGTGAAAAAAATGGATCTATAATTGCAGACTGATCTCAATTTAGTAACATGAAAAATGCAAAAATGTATACATTAAGTTATATTGTGACATCCTCTCACTTGCATTGCCTAAATAAATACAAATAGGCATTAAGTTAAGTTGCCTGTGTGGCATTATGTATATGTGAGTTCTTGACACATGCTGCTGATAAGATCTTATTTTTGATCTAATGTTAGATTTACAGACACTTCTGTCTCATAGACATGTCCTGAATATTATCTGTTCTGACGTCCAGTGACATGTGATGAAGTGTCAAAGTTAAAGACCCCATATTATGCACATTTACAATTGAATAATCTTATTTCTAGGGTCTACTAGAATATGTTTACATGCTTTAATGCTCAAAAACACATTATTTTTTCTCATACATAAGCACCTCTTCTTGCCTTCTGTGTGAAACGCTCTGTTTTAGCTCCTGTCTCTTTAAAGGTCCCCCCTGTAAATCCAAGTCTTCTCTGATTAGTCAACTGGGCCGACAAAAGTGAGATAACGTTGGTTACGTACTGACCTACGGTATGAGTATGAGAAGAGAGATGTAGAAGTGGCTCTAGTGTAAGTATTGGCAAACTCTGAGGTAGCTTCTCATTCTTTGGTCGAGGACCAAACTAGCCGCTAGGCAGGCGTTATGCAAATGTGTTACATGGTGATGTAGATAAGTAACAGGAGAAATGCCTGGACTTGGAAAAAGAAAAAGAACTTTAGGCTTAGAAAATTTGCAGAACTTGTACATGCACAAAAATGCAACTATAACACAAAAGAGGAACCTCAAAAAGCATAATGTAGGTTCTTTAAATATTTGAAGGAGAACTTGGAAAGATCTGAATTTTGAAAATGTGGCTACCACCCTGAGAAGTACATTAACGATAACCACATGTGGTTGGCTGCTAATGGGGTCACCTCAAAAACTATTGTTTCCCTTTAATATGATAGGAAGTTTTTACAATATGACACGGCTCCTATCATACTGTATATGGTTGCTCTGGGACTTTGTGGCAGCACTGTGCGTGTCAGATGCTGCAGATGTATGTGGTTGTTTTACTGCATGTATTTGTGTGTGTTTACACTGGTTGTGTTTACACTGGTTATGTGTCCATTGTGTTAGTTGTGCATCCTGTGGGACCTGGCTGTAGTGCCCTAATGTCTTCACAAAGGAATGGAGGGCGGGGGTGTTGTGGAGGCACAAATGGACACAATATATGTAGACATATGTCAGACAATATTTGCAGACACACACATACACACACATGTGCAATCATGAAGGACATTATAGAGCAGTTAGTATGTTCAGGGATATACACACCATATGCTTCTCTCTGAGCTCTCATTGCTCATTTGTCTCTTCTCATTATCTCGGTCTCCTCCCTCTCTTTCATTCCCTCTCCCTCCTTCCTTCTCACTTGTTTGTGCAGCTTGGGAGTCTACCTTCTTAGCCTCTCGGGCATTCTCCCTCTCTCTCTCTCTCTCTCTCTCTCTCTGTCTCTTTTCCTCTCTCTCTCTCCCCCCTTTCTCGCTTTTCTCCTTCTGTATCTCTGCACAGTTCAGTTGGCCTAGCCCACACTGACAGAATCACACACACCAGCCCAGCTAGCCAGCCACAAACACTCACACACCAGTTTGACAGAGGAAGTAGGCCACTTTAATGGGGATGTGTGGAGCGCCTTTATCTGCCTTTACCGGATTATAACCTGGAACTGCTTCCTCTTTGCCAGGTAGGGGGGGTTTATATACCATCATTTTTATTCTTCGTCTGTAGTCGTGTATCTTTTTTTTTCATGCAAATTGATTTTATGGTGCTTTTCTTTGGCTTTGGTAGGGGAAAAAATAAAAAATCTTCATCCATGCAGTTATTTTGAGTTGATTTGCTGCTGGGAGGCAAGGAGTGGTTTCGTCATATGGGGGAAGGATAGAAAACAAGCCCGAGAGATGAGAGGAAAGATAGGAAAAAGCAATAAAGGCCTATTTATCACTGGGCATCTTTATGACAGGCTCATATGAAGAGTTGTGTGTCAGTGTTGTATGCTATAACTTTAACTCCTAGCTTTTGTTTGTTTTGCATTTTGTTTCTTACTTTCTATCTTTGTTTTATTCTATGTTTCTAAATTCTTCCTGATAGCTTTAATAGCTCCCGTTAATAATTCTGTCCCTGTAATATCACCTCCCTCCAAATAAATCTGAGTTTATGGGCAGTATTTTGTGAACAACAGATTGTTTACATCCTCCGTTTAGTGCTTTTTATGTCAGCTGTCTTTGCTTTGGCTGCATGCCCGTGGCATGATATAGCCGTCCACATGGTTTAGGAGTCGCGGGGTGAAAAACAGGGAGACTGAGAGACGAGAACGGTCGGAAGATGGCCATTAAGAAGACACACTCTAAACCATGTTAGCTGAAAGTGATAGAGACAATCGCAGAGAGACAACCAAGGGACCAGAGGGGGAAAAACAACAGGAAGCACACAGGGGAAAATTGCTTTTCTCTTTTCCTCATTAGGAGAATTGTGGGGTTATTCTCTTCTTGTAAAGGAAAAAGAGAGTGAGAGAGAGAATTAGATGCATGGTGTGCGGTTTGTGTTGGTGCCTGTTGATACACAGGGAGATGATGGAAAGTATGTAGTTTGCTATAAAATGAAAGTACAAAGTATCTGAAGGAAACTGATATTAAAATGGTGTAAAGATAATAAATCTAGATGTTTTTAAACAAGCAAAGAAGAATAAGTAGGGGGGAAAAACATCTCTACTCTGCTTCTCTCCTCCTGAATCTTTCTCTTGTCTTTGATCAATAGTAGACAGTGTCAGCGGCCCATCCCTCGGCTGCGCACACATGCAAACACACACAACCAAAACACACACACAAGATGAATGTGATTTATCAGCGAGTCTTACAGTCCCAGCTTGAACAAATGAGATGTTTGTTATAACCTGAGAAGCAGCGTCGCACGCATTACAACCCCTTGTTTGTCACAAAAGCACACACAAAATGACAGCACACTCACAGACACACACAGACACAGTCATGCATCTATTACTCCAAAGGACAGCGCATTGACTCATGTGCATTTCCTGGAGACTTACCCTTAAACTTACCTTAATCCTAACCTCAGCCAAAACCTAACCATAAACCCAGTCTTCAAAATAAAGTTTAAGTACGCAATGGGAACTTGCTTTTTTTTTGTCCCCAAATGGGAAGCAGGTCCCCACAATGTGACACTTTAAATTGATTTATGTCCCTACACCATGAGCAACACAAATGCTCACACACACTCTTTCTGTGAAGGGCCTTTCCAATCTTTCTCAGTGGTCACATTGTCTTCAGCTGCCTGGCGTCATGGGGCACGTTACGTCAATGACATTTTCTCTCTGAACCCTCGGCTTCTATCAATAATGCCTTTGCAAAAAAGAAGAAGGAGAAGAAAAAAGAAATCTTTCTGCTCTCTCTGGCTGTCATGGACTGTGATTCTTCCAAAGGTTCTGCAGGAGAGGCAGTGTGCCATGCTACTCTTAAAAAATGCAAACATATTGACTTGGTATGGGTTCAGTTGGCCGGCTCCATTTTGGATCTGGTTCCAAATTCGTACAATGTATGGATTTATTAACGTTTTGCAAATCCCTTATCGAATCTTTATTTCACATTCCCCTTTTTTTAGTCTCTTTTGCTTCTCTCTGTGACATCAGCAAAGAAACAAAAACAAGTATACCAAAGTCAATAAAAAAAAGCAAAATGCCACATTTATAGAAAGAATAATAAGTCCTTTGTTTCAATACTTTCAGCATTCAGTATGTTGAAGTTAGAACTTGTGGCATTTTTGATAACTTGTGAAAGATGATCGCTTGGCGACAGTCTACCACCGATGTTGTAATGCATTCCACACTGCAACTACTGCAGGTTTACCTTCCACATTGCAACAGGTTTACTTTCAGATAACGTTAGTGCATGCAACACGAGCAAATTATTTAACTGACATTCAGTGATTGATGATATTATTTGCAAAGTGCTGTATTTATTTCAGCTTTTGCAGCTGCAAATACTGCAACAGACCACTAATAAAATACCTATCCTACAACCTTGCAGCACAGCAGTTATTGTCCATTTAGCATGTGATTAAAATTACCAGTTGTGTTATTAATGTCATTGGAAGAAGCTTCATTCTTAAATATTAAGCTATATCTTTGCCACACTAATAAGGCAAATTTTTTTGTTGTTGTTTTTTTAATCAATAATCCAAAAAATAAATAAAAAATCAAATCAATACCCATTAAATAAACCACTTTAAAGGATACAAAAAGGATTTGAATTCGATAAGCGGGCTTGGAACTGGATTCAGATTCGATAACATGCCATCGAACCCTGTCCCTGCTGAGGCCTAAATGTATTGTAATTACTAAAACATAAGCACACCTGGAAACATACAGGCTTCACATAAGACCAATCTACAAGCTCCCTGTTTAAGCTGAAATATTAATGAGGATAGACTTTATGCTAATAAATTGCATTTGACATCTCCAAGGTTTAACTCACTGCCAAGTATTCCTGTGAGATATTGAACCGTGCTTTTTATTACGCTATCCTGCTTCAATTAATGTTACATACACTGTATACCTGCAACCCTGCTGTACTGGTACCTGTGATCAATAACAATATCATTTACTTCTAAGAGGTGGAACTTTAATTCTTCTTTGGACGTCACGTTTTGTCCAGAAGCATCAGTTAAAAACTAAAATTACACTCAACATGAAACATTTTTATTACTCACCCAAGTCAGCAGTTTTGTGATACCTTTTTTTTTAAAGGTTCAGTTAACAAGTTGTGCTTTTATGTTCCCCCTGTTCACCTCTTTGATGTACAGACCCTTTAACACCCCCCCCTGCTCCCTTTTCCATCATATGTTTTTCTCCTTCCCTTTCGGTCGAATTGCAACGGAGGGTTCTGACAGATAAATGACTATTACTGTCTCACCGGTCTTCTCTCAGTGAAATCAAGGGCAAAAGAGGCCGGTGCATTGCGGTGCATATAATGAGGCCATTCAGAGATTGATCATCTATATGGTCGGGGCCACTTAACAAGGTATTGATATTACACAAAGCAATAATGGCTCTTAAATCTTCAGACCTCTGATTGTTCTGGACAGTACATGTCAAAGAATGCTTAATATGTAGTTGGTGCAGACAAGCACACCCAGGCACAAACATAACGTCTACCAGTCAGCAGCAGACATCCTACTAAATTACAAGCAGCTCTTCTGCATTAGACACAGCATGTGTGTGTCTTTTGTAATACATTACGTGTAACTCCAACATTCCTGAGATTGCAGGAATGTAGAAAATTAATCCTGAATGTGTAAGTGTGTGTGCGTTTATGTAAGAAAGCGTGACGTAGGTTGGAGCAAATTATTTCACTTTAAGCAAATAAACAACTTGGGTTATGTGTGTGTGTAACTACATTTAGTGGAAAATGACCTGGTTCATGAGAACTGTGGAAAACAAGTTTGCTATCACTTTTGCTCCTGTCACATTTTTAGTCACTGTGGGCTCATTCTTCACCACAATATAAAGTCCTGCATCTCTACAGAATCAAACCAACCGTGGCTGGAAGTAGAGAGAACTCTCAAATGTCTTCTTTACAATAAAACTAAGTTGTAATGACATGAATCATAAAATAAGAAAAAAAGGAAGTTGAATTTCTGGGATTATTTATTTCACAAAAATGAAAAAGAAAAAAGACGTACGATAAATATTTTACTCTAATATTTACCTCTGTGTGGCAAACAGACCATTGGTGACTTGATATAAATCATAGGAGAAACTTTTTTACCTCCTGCCTAGACCAGTATTGGAGTTATATGTTACATGGACTGCATTGTGTTTGAAAGTGGCTATTACACACAGGGTAAAATAAAACCCCAAAAGACAGTCAGCGCAATTCTTACTGAGAGACTGGAGCTCAAGTGCGCAAATATACACTGATCAGGCATAACATTATGACCACCTACCTAATATTGTGTTGGTCCCCCTTATGTGGTCAAAAATGCTCTGAACCCTTGGGCATGGACAAGAGGACCTCTCAGGGTGTCCTATGGAGTCTGGCACCAGGACGTTGGCAGTGGATCCTTTGGGTACTATGGCTTGTGCAGTGGGGCCTCTGTCAATCAAACTTGTTCCGCTGCATCTTGTTGATGCTTGATCAGAATGGGGTCTAGGAAGTTTGGAGGTCAAATCAACATCTTGGGCCATTGTCATGTTCCTCAAGATGTTACTGATTGTTTGATGTTGTTGCCATGTGGTGGGGTGCATTTTCTTGTAGGGGTAGGCCAGTGACATTTGGGGTTTCCATTTGCATGAGGGAGTGTGCTTGTTCTGGGACAAAGTTTATTTGGGTGTCTAAGTCTCATCAACACGTATGGCAGAATCCAAGGTTTTCCAGCAGAACACCACATAGTAGCAATATGATCAATGTTATTCACTTCACCTGTCAGTGGTCATAATGTTGTGGCTGATCGGTGTAAGTCAAATATGAATTGTTATCTAAGGAGAAAAAGGTGGTTTTCCATGAAAAGCTTGTAAATTTAATGAAGGATTGGAACAAGATGACATTGTTAGTTAGTGAGAAATAAGGTTAACTTAATTCTTATTCTTTGTTATGCTCAGTTAATTTTTTCCCTCTTAAACAGAGTGACTTCTCTAGACATCTCTGACCTCACACATTCTTGGAAGAAATTAATGAGATAAGTCAGTAAGTAAAAGAGACAACAGTACAGAGTGAAAAAGAGTCATACAGACTGACTGGGTGGAGTCACATCATTTCAACATCCACCACTTAGATTCACCACTGAGCTGAATTAGAGTCGAGACAGAAGGAGAAGAGAAAGCGAGTCCTTTTGTTTTGGCAGTGCGCAATATTTTTAACAGCACTGCTAACTGAGATGAGCTGGATATATTGAGGCTGGAGGTGGATTTGGCATGTCTATTGTAGATACATTAAACCTTTAACTACCAGTATCAGACTAAGTAGAGAGACTTTAATGCTCTTTAATGTAACGTCTTACTTAAAAACAAGGGAGACACAGGAAATTAAAGGAAACGAAGAAGGGGAAGGAAGGAGATAAAGATGAAAGATGGCGCTTTGTAATTGAGGAGCGGGAGGGGTTTGGAAACTATGATGACAGAGTTCATAGGTACATCTTTAGCTTTTGGAGAAGGCGAAGTGCAGCTGCTCCCCTGGGATGGGTCTCCTGTTGCCATGGGAACAGTGGGACAGAGGCCACATGATTGTCCCTGGGTGACTGTCCACGAGTATGTGTGGTTTCCTGTGCTACTATCGTTGTGACAAGATTTTGACCTTCAGAGATTTAGACCTTCAGAACAGGAATATGTTATTCGCAAATGAAGGTCATATTTGTCAATCTTCATTTCTTCAAGGAGGTTTTCTTTTTTTAGAATATAGGACTTAAGAGATATTCACTTGGTTTACTCTGTGTTTCTTTTACACCCAGCCCACACTAAGTAGATAGTGTTAAAAACATACCAGGAGTATAAATCATTAGACATTTGAGTGCATCTGCAACATGCGGTCAATGGTGACTGTGCTGGAACACATACTGTATATATTATATAATTTAACCCTCTTAACCCCGAGAAGTTTCGTGGAGTTCTTCAAATTTTTTACTGCAATATAACGTCCTGCTTGTCAATGAAAATGGCACAAACATAGCTAGAAGGTGAGAGAACTCAGATATATCTTCTGTGCAGTATGACATGGTGATAATGTCTTAAATCATTAAGACGAAAACACGAAAGTTGGGTTTCTCTAAATTTTTTATTTTCCAAAAATAAAAATAAAAATTTAATCAACATGTTTAGCATTTTTCCAAGTTCCCATAGGTGTTACCAATATGGGAAAACAAATAAATAGTAGAGGTATTTTACTACTCACATTTTTAATTTTCATACTTACAG
>OMNN01083954.1:0-11571 GCA_900302755.1 Chromis chromis | reverse complement strand
TTGTGTGACGGTGTTGTCTGACTGTGTTGTGTGACAGTGTTGTCTGATGGTGTTGTCTGGCAGTGTTGTCTGATGGTGTTGTGTGTCGATGTTGTCTGGCGGTGTTGTGTGATGGTGTTGTGTGACAGTGTTGTCTGATGGTGTTGTCTGATGGTGTTGTCTGATGGTGTTGTGTCGGTGTTGTCTGATGGTGTTGTGTGATGGTGTTGTCTGACAGTGTTGTCCGATAGTGTTGTCTGATGGTGTTGTCTGATGGTGTTGTGTGACGTGTTGTGTGACAGTGTTGTGTGATGGTGTTGTCTGACAGTGTTGTCTGATGGTGTTGTGTGACGTGTTGTGTGACAGTGTTGTCTGATGGTGTTGTGTGACGGTGTTGTCTGACGGTGTTGTCTGATGGTGTTGTCTGATGGTGTTGTCTGATGGTGTTCCTCAGGAAATGGGGGAGGAGAAGGCTGCCATGGACATCAGCCTGTTCATGAAGCTGCAGAAGAGAGTCCGGGAGCTGGAGCAGGAGAGGAAGAGGCTGCAGGGCGCCGTGGACAAGATGGAGGAACTCGCCAAGCGCAAGGTGGCGTCTTCCATCAGCGTTTATTCCACAGAGACGCTGACACGATTTAACCTCCGTGTTTGTTCTGTTTCAGGCTTCAGAGTCCAAGAGTCCAATGTCTGAGCAGCAGGCTGCAGATCTGACATACAGCAACCTGAAGGTACCGACCCAGGCACCCCACAGAACGCTTAGGCAACGTCTGGGCAACGTCTGGGCAATATTTAATCAGCATTTAATCAACAACAACTAGGCAATGTTTACTGAACATCTAGGCAATGTCTGGGCAACGTTTAATCAACGATTAGGCAAAGTCTAGGCAACATCTAGGAAACCTCTAGGCAACATGTACTGTACGTATAGGCAATGTCCAGGCAACATCTAGAAATCATCTAGGCAATGTCTGAGCAACGTTTAATCAACGATTCGGCAAAGTCTAGGAAACGTCTAGGCAACATCTTGGCAACTTCTAGGCAGAGCTTACTGAACATCTGGGTAACGTCTAGCCAACATCTAGAAAACATTTAGGCAACATGTTTTGTACGTATAGGCAACGTCCAGGCAACATCTAGGAAACATCTAGGCAATGTCTAGGCAACATTTAGGCAATGTTCAAGGATTCAAGGATTCAAGATTCTTTATTGTCATACCAGCACATGTGTTAACATGAGATGTCACCAAATTGGCACTCAGGTCCGGTTATAAGTCCAAAAATAAGGAAAGACAAGTGAATTACAAGCAATAAAAACAATATATACAAGTGTTTCCCAGTGGTAAACAGATAAATATGCATGCGACAAAGCTGTGCTGTGAGGTAGATAAAAAAGTGTCTGTAGTTGCAGGTAGGTGGGTGATAGTTGTAGAGCTACAGAGGACCACCAGAGTTCAACAGTCTAACAGCTTCCTCAGTCTGGTGGTCCTGCTCTGGATGCTTCTGCGGCAAAGAGTGAGTGTGCAGGGTGGGTGAAGTCCTCCATGATGCAGGCGGCCCTGCTCCTGCATCTACTGCTGTAAATGTGGTTTGGAGGCAAACAGCTGATGGATTAATGCAGGAAACAGTTAAACAGCATCTGAACTCATGTTTCTCTACAGACACAAGAGCTGGAATCTGAGAACAAGAAGCTAAAGAACGACCTGAACGAGCTGAGGAAGACGGTGGCCAACAGCTCGACCAATGAGCTGCAGGACGGCCACAGCCTCCTGCTGAGTCAGCTGAAAGCAGCCAGTGAGGAGCTGGATGCTCGCAAAGAGGAAGTGCTGATGCTGAAGACTCAGTTAGTGAGCGCCGCCGAGCAGCAGGAGAGAGCCCAGCTGACGGTGGGTCTGTTAATGTTAGCGGGTCGACACCCCCAGGCCTGTGGCTAAGTGACTTCAAACTGTTCACAATGATTCCAAATAGGATGACTCAGTACGGCTCCAGAGTCCATCACAATGGTTTCTAAATGACAAAAGTTTGTCCATGACTGAAAATGTGTTGGTGTGACAGAATAAGTTCCAGCCTCAGGTTTGTCTGTTTGCTGTTAAAAGTCCATCATGTGTTCATGAATTTGTTTGTGTTGTGCAGGAAACGGAGAAATCTGCTGCAGTGAATCAGAACTCAGAGCTGCTGGATAAAGACGAAGCTCTCAGAGAGTCCAAGAGGTGAGAAGCTTCTTTGAATTCACTCTTTGATTCAGTGTTTTAGACTTTAAACGTTTCCTTTCCTGCTGAGTTTCCTGAATGATTCCTAACTGAAGCAACACTGCTGAACTTTTGGTTTCCTTCTGTGTCTTTGTGTTTCCTTGTGTTTCTTTGTGTTTCCTTGTGTTTCTTTGTGTTTTCTGGTGTTTTCTTGTGTTTCTTTGTGTTTTCTGGTGTTTTCTTTGTGTTTTCTGGTGTTTTCTTTGTGTTTTCTGCTGTTTTCTTGTGATTAACCTTTGAGCTGCTCTGCTTCTTGTCTTTCTTGCTGCTGCTGCCCTCAGTGAGGATCAGGACTGGGTTTATCTGAATGAAGATGGAGAGCTGGGTTTGGCCTTGCAGGGCCTCAAACAAGTGGCCAGGTCTCTGCTTGTTCTGCTTGAACTGACCCTATGTCAGCTTCTAAAAGCTTTTCTCTTCTTCTGAGCTCTTGAGTCTGTTTGGTGTGTTTGAAAAGGAGCCCAGAAGGTTCTGCTGCCATCGATCCTCATGAACGTTCAGAACAACTCCATATTTGTCCATTTTTTGTCCACAAGGACTCTAAATTTCCAAAAATGACTTGAAGCTTGACATTCAAAAGCCCCGTTTGTTCAGCTGTAAAATGTTCTGAAGATCTGTTCAGTGCAGATGAGAACTCTGAAGGAGAACCTTTGTGATCAGTGTCTCAGAGGATGTTTCACTCTCGGGCTGTTCACTCAGTTTGACTAACAGCAGCTTCACCTTCTGCTCACTGAGGTTCTAAACCTGGGTGATGTTCTGGTTCACTGTGAGTAACTCGGTGGTTCTTCGGTTCCTCAGGCTACTGGAGGCTCAGCTGCAGACTCAGTCCAGGCAGCACAAAGACGAACTGGAGGCTCTTCACACTCAGATCGAGCTGCTGAAGGACGACATCGAGAAGAAGCAGGAGATCCTGAACTACACCATGTCTCTATCTCCGGAGGCTCAGGTGGAGTTCAGCGTCCAGCAGGAGATCACACGACTCACCAACGACAACCTGGTGAGGAGAGCTCCGAGTCGGACCGAGACCGAGAGCCACTCGGAGGGATTCAGACCTACTTAGACTGATGCTGACTCAGGTTAGCGACTCTGAGCTCATGTCTCAGGTTCACCAGGTTGTTCTGTGTCTTCCAGGACCTCAAGGAGCTGGTGGAGAAGCTGGAGAAGAATGAGAGGAAGCTGAAGAAGCAGCTCAGGATCTACATGAAGAAAGTCCAGGAGCTGGAAGGTAACAGATGCACCTGATCACACTTGATACCTGATCACACCTGATGACACCTGATAGCTGATCATACCTGATATGTTTCTTGCAGCAGCTCAGGCTGCAGTTCAGAGCAGCAGGTCCAAACCTGAGCTGAGCCGCCAGGTGACAGTTCAGAGGAAGGAGAAGGACTTCGAGGGGATGTTGGAGTACAACAAGGAGGACGAGGCTCTGCTGCTCAAGACCCTGATCACAGGTAAATACAGCATCACTACTGCAGTAGTGATGTAGTAGTGATGCTGCATCACTACTACATCACTTCATGCATCTGTACTGCATCACTACTAATTGTTTTGACTAAACGTCACAGAAAAACTAAAAAACAGAATGTTTGAAGTCTGATGTTTGTGGCTGATAAACTGTGATTTTGGTGATTTTTCTGAAGCTAATGCTTTTGGTTGTTTCCAGACATCAGGCCCAGCTTGGTGTCGGCTACAGTCCCCTGTCTGCCCGCCTACATCCTCTTCATGTGCATCCGCCACGCCGACTACATCAACGATGACCAGAAGGTGGAGACTCTGCTCACCTCCACCATCAACGCCATCAAGAAGGTGCTCAAGGTGAGTCCTGCTGCTGACAAACACCTGACTGATCTCACCTGTTTAAGTTCTCATCTACAGTAGCAGTCAAAAGTTTGGACGCTCCTTCTCATTCAATGGTTTTTAATTATTTCTACATTGTAGATTATTACTGAAGAGATCAAAACTATGAAAGAACACATATGGAATTATGCAGTAAACAGAAAAGTGTTAAACCAGAATGTTTTACGTATTAGATTATTTAAAGTAGCCCCCTTTTGCTTTGATGACAGTTTTGCACACTCTTGGCTTTCTCTCAATCAGCTTCATGAGGTTGTCTCCTGGAATGGTTTTGAATTAACAGGTGTACCTTGTCAAGGAGTCAAGTTGTGGAACTACTTGTCTTCTCAATGTGTTTGAGACCATCAGTTGTGTTGTGCAGAGGTCGGGTTAGTACACAGTGGATAGCCCTATTTGACTACTGTTGTAATCCATAGTATGGAAAGAACCACTCAACTCAGTAAAGAGAGACAACAGTCCATCATTACTTTAAGACATGAAGGTCAGTCGATGCAGAAAATCTCAAGAACTTTGAATGTATCCTCAAGTGCAGTCGCAAAAACCATCAAACGCTATGATGAAACTGGATCTCATGAAGACCACCCCAGGAAAGGAAGACCAAGAATTACGTCCACTGCAGAGGATAAGTTCGTTAGAGTTACCAGCCTCAGAAACCACAAAGGAACAGCACCTCAGATTAGAGCCCACATAACTTCTTCACAGAGTTCAAATAGAAGACAAATCTCAACATCAGCTGTTCAGAGGAGACTGTGTGAATCAGGTCTTCATGGTGGAACTACTGAGGATGAACAAGAAGAAGAGAAACACAAGGAATGGACATTAGACCAGTGGAGATCTGTACTTTGGTCAGATGAGTCCAAATGTGAGATTTTTGGTTCCAACCGCCGTGTCTTTGTGAGACCAGAGAAGGTGAGCGGATGGTTTCTGCATGTGTGGTTCCCACCGTGAAGCATGGAGGAGGAGGTGTGATGGTGTGGGGGTGCTTTGCTGGTGACACTGTTGGTGGTTTATTTAATATTCAAGGCACACTTAACCAGCATGGCTACCACAGCATTCTGCAGCGCCATGACATCCTATCTGGTTTGCCCTTACTAGAACTATCATTTGTTTTCAACAGACAGTGACCCCAAACAAACCTCCAGGCTACGTAAGGGCTGTTTGACCAAGAAGGAAAGTGATAAAGTGCTGCGTCACATGACCTGGCCTCCACAATCACCCACCCTAAACCCAATTGAGATGGTTTGGGATGAGTTGGACCGCCAAGTGAAGGAAAAGCAGCCAACAAGTGCTCAGCACCTCTGGGAAGTCCTTCAAGACTGTTGGAAAACCATTCCAGGAGACGACCTCATGAAGCTGATTGAGAGAATGCCAAGAGTGTGTAAAGCTGTCATCAAAGCAAAAGGGGGCTACTTTAAAGAATCTAAAATATAAAACATATTCTGGTTTGTTTAACACTTTTGTGTTTACTACATAATTCCATATGTGTTCTTTCATATTTTGATGTCTTCAGTATTAATCTACAATGTAGAAAATAAAATAAAATAAATAAAAACCATTGAATGAGAAGGTGTGTCCTAACTTTTGACTGGTACTGTAGTCCCTGCTTGCTTATAGGGAATCCAAAAGCAATTTTTGGATTGTTGGGTTTTCTGTTTGATGACACGTGTTGTAAATATGCACTATATAAATAAAATTGAATTGAATTGAATAGAGGAGCTTTATAAAGAAGATGGTTTGAAACCTGAATATAGCTTGCCACCATATTAAAGAATGGAAATGCAAATGAAAGACAGTGTGGAGTTGAAAAGGGACAGGCAAACAATGATGCCTCAACACGATGTAACCTTTACTCAATAGTAGCCAAACGTTACAGTTACTGTAAGTACTAATGCTGATTCCGCATCAACGGCAGCCTTGGATTCATCTTCATCTACAGAGCTGTTGTCATCAAAACTCTCCAAAATCAAAGTAAATGCTGCTCTGAACCAAACCTGTAACCAGCTGCAGTGCCATCATGTTACTGTGACAATAAGCCAAACAATTCTGTATCACTGTGTCTGGCTTAGAGGCATTAAAGGAGTGACACCACACTGACCCCATCAGGTTTACTGTGAATTACAATACTGTCCTCTGTAATTTCCATCCAACATACTGTTGGGGATGGGTGTGAATATGCAGCTATGTTACAGCTAGATTTGGGCTGATTATGTCCTGCCCGTTGCAAGGTCTCATACCCTGTAACACACATATGTAACTGTTACATGTCTTACTGACATATACCTGCTTCCTCTTTCTCCTGGTAAACTCAAACATGTTGTAAGGGTGAACCACAGACCCCAGAGAACCACAGTGTGTAAGAAACTGATATTGTCTCTCATCTGCTTCTCAGCTCTCTGCACATGACATAACTCTGACTTCCAGGTCTACAGCCACAGTTCTCTAACAGAAACTAGTGGATTGCCCTTTCTGGGTTGGGAGTAAATTGCTGCCCCAAGTAAAGCAGTTGAAGCATTTTAAAGTCTTCTTCACGAGACTAGACACTAAACCAGAGCCTCAGATCAACAATGGATTGGTGCAATGTAAACAGTCATTTCGTCAGTGATCAGTTGTTCTGAGTTTACACAGAGATTATACATCCCATCTGGCTTAGAAAGGCCTAAGGATCCCCCAGGTGGAAAAAGTGAGGCGTGGCTGGGGGTGTCTGGATTTGCTTCAACTGCTTTACTTGGGGCAGCAATTTACTCCCAACCCAGAAAGGCCAATCCACTAGTTTCTGTTAGAGAACTGTGGCTGTAGACCTGGAAGTCAGAGTTCTGTCATCTGCAGAGAGCTGAGAAGCAGATGAGAGACAATATCAGTTTCTTACACACTGTGGTTCTCTGGGGTCTGTGGTTCACCCTTACAACATGTTTGAGTTCACCAGGAGAAAGAGGAAGCAGGTATATGTCAGTAAGACATGTAACATATGTGTGTTGCAGGGTATCAGACCTTGCAACGGGCAGGACATAATCAGCCCAAATAGGAATCCCCCAGGTGGAAAAGTGAAGCGTGGCTGGGGGTGTCTGGACTAACTTAGCTTGCTGACACCACATCCTGGTTGTGGATAAGCTGCAGAACATGGATGCATATGCCTGCTTATTACTAGCTGTTTATTTTTCTTAGTAGGCAATGGGTTAACCAGAATGTAGGCAGTACAAATGGCTACATGCAGTAGAGTTTGATTCTTCAAACGCGATAACAATTCCATTGTCCTCTATGTAAGAGGTGTGTATGCCTGTGTTTCCTCTAAAGAAACTCTTTCCATCTAACTTTATCCTGATACAGAGCAGGTTCTTATATCATTACATATATAGCCACATACACCCTTGCACCTAAATTAGACTGAGAGGTTTCTCTTTCATCTGCACAGTCTATCAAGGTTTTAAAGACTGGCCAAACACCGGACTGTAAACTCAAAGCTGAACATTGTCAACACATCTCTGAAAAGACTGTTCCATTCACAATGATTCACAATCCTCTGGCTGAACACATGCTGTCCCTGAAGGCAAAATAATTGTGTTTATCAATGCTTATTATTGCATCTGTGATGCAAACACATATCACATTATGACAGTATAACTGGTCAATGACATCACACTTCTGCAGCTGAAAACAGACCAATCTGAGGCTTGTGGCTGGAGGGTAAGACAAGGTTAGAGAAATGGCATGATCTGCTCCAAGCATGATGAGGATATGCATGGGATGTGATCTGCACAGGTGTAACCGCCAATATAGACTTATACAGTGCAGTGAAAAGTATTTGCCCCCTTCTCAAATTCTTATTTTTTTTTGCATATTTCCCCCACTTTAATGTTTAAGATCATGTAAATATCAGACAAAGATAGATAGGTTTGGATAGCTTTTTTCCCTTAAAACTGCATTTTGTGTTTACTTGGGTTATCTTTGTCTAATATTCAAATTTGTTTGATGGTCTTAAAACATTAAAGTGGGGAATGATATGCAAAAAAATAATAATTTTAGATACTTTTTACAAATACTTTTTCACGGCACTGTAGATATACTGGGACAGATACATGCACATGGAACATTTTAATACGTTTGCTGAAGTAAAACAACATACTTCTTGAGAACGTCTTGGACAAAATGCAGTTAGTGAATGACATTAAGTCAGAAATTCCTCCAACCTGATTAACAATGCAAATAAGTTACATATTAAAACGATGGGTTATAATAGATCATGCATGCAAGTGAGTAGGGTTCCACCATGGCCTGATGTAAAACAATAATACATAGAATAGGTTGTAGATTAAAATATAGTACATGATTAACAATATGACATTATAGTTACAGCAAGTTTGGCTAATTATTATCAGTAACGGTGTTAATTGTCACATATTATACCATACCAGAATTTGAGGCCGATGCTGCTCTGATACTTTTCTCTTTATTGATCTGTGTATTGTCTCCTGACAGAGAGATGTACTAGTAGACTGAAATTGTAAAATAAGATCCTGCATAGTTCCTATTGCTCCAGTTGAAAAAGCGGAGCCATTATAAACTACAAACACAATGGCAAACAGCAATATGTGTAAAGGAGCCGCTGCATCTAAAGCCGCTTTAGGGCAATGCTGCTGCATGAGCTGCTAATGCTGCTGCTTTTCCTAATAAATCTGTAACAAATAAATATTGTTGCTACAGTCAGAGTCTGTAAATAAATAATTCTCTTAGTTAATGAGACTTTTCTCTGTGTTATTCTGCACTGCACAGTGCACCTGGATCGATAGCATACAGGGAAACTGACTACACATATCATTTCAAAGATATCATGTGAAACTGAAAAGTCTGCACATCACCTACATGCATTATGTTTGTCAAATATGCCAAATACTATGTATCAAATATGTATATCATAGTGTAAATAACACAAAAAAATATGAAGGTTTAGAAACTCACTGGTAGCTGTTTTCTGCTGTGAAACTTTGATGCAGATTCAAGCTCAGTGTGACCCAACACACCCAAGCTCAGGTTTTGTTCTGGTCATTTACTATAATAGTGTACACTGGAATCTTTTGAGCACAGTGCTTCCCTATCTGGGACCATGGACCTTTTGTGCTGACTGGGCAATATACACATACAAATCACTTTTGTCATGGTAACTGGTACTAATTTTGGAAGCCACTGACAATCAATGTTGTTCTGGTACCTGATCCCAGATCAGACAATGTGTCCTTTTGGAAGGCTGTGAAAAATGATGCACCATGATACTTAGCTTGGAGGAATTGTTGGTTTCATTTCAAAGCATTTTAAAGCATGTTTTTAAAGATTAATTTTTTTTGGCTTTTTCACCTTTATTTGATAGGACAGTGGATAGAGTTGGAAATGGGAGAGTGGGGAAGGACATGCGGTAAATGCCCGAGGTTGGATTTGAACCCTGGACAGCCGCTACATCTCTGCATGTGGGTCACACAACATAACCATTAGACTATCAGGGCACCCCCTTAAAGCATGTTTTTAATAATAATAATACCTTTGTATCTTGTATATATTGTATATTATTTTATTTATTTATTCATATATATGTGATATTTTCTTATTTTATATGCCTTTTATGTTGTGTGATGTATCTTTGATTTTATTTTGAAGCACATTGAGTTACACTTGTTGTATGAAATGTGCTATATAAATAAAGCTGACTTGACTTCCTCATAATCACAAACATCAATTTTAGTGTGCAAAAACTGCTTCTCCAAGTTTCTCTTTTCTCTACTCTACTGGAATATGAACACTATTCTTCAAGAATATATTCACAGTTTGTTCTAGCTAACAGTCGGATCATTTCCTATACTGAGTCATCTGAGGAATATTTGATCTTCTGTTTCTCCTCTACATATCATATCACATATCTTTAGATAACGTTGTGGTCCTCAAATATGAGCCAACCCTCTTCACGTCACTTTAGTCACTCTTCCTAGTGAAACAGCAGCTGGTTGAGTAGTCTGTGTGACTGACGCTCCTGCCATCCGTGTCCTAACAATGGATTCAACCAGTCATTAAATCAACAATATTGAAGGAGCACATTATGTTTACACTTTTCTCTTTGATCTATGGTTAGCAAGCCTGCCTGGCTGACATTTCTTTGTCAGAGTGGAATGACAGTAATGTTTTCAAGAAGCATTGATTGGGATATTTGGAGCAGTCCACTCTGATCACAGTTGTCAGATGCGAGCAGTAGAGATAGGCTGTTGCTGATCTGCTTCGCACTGACAATGTCTCCTTACATTAAGTCCAAAATCAATCTCTAACTGAACGCTCCAACAACAATCCATACCGTCTCTAAACCCAGGAGACCACCTAACTATAACATCACTCTATCAAAGTGGGCTTTTCTGCAGCTGTCACAGCTGTTATTCTGACTGTCACAACTACAGTCCAGAGTCACAGCTAAAACACCTATTTGGTATCATCATTTTCCTTTTCTTTTTAGTCTAATACACATCAATTAAAATAAATAGTTCATACTGTAATAAATAAATATGAGAAGGTGAAGAGAAACGACTACAAGGTCTACAAAGCTGTAACATCAGTGTAATCTTTTTGCATGTGGTGTTGCTTCAAATGTCAGCAGCTCTTCATTAATTGATTTATAAATGAATACATAAATGTTGATATTATCATGAGCTCCCCAGCATTATAGCGTTTGCTCCCAGCTTGCTGCTGATATTTTGACTTTCACTGGCAAATTACATTAGAAACATCAAGAGTCAGAGAAATGTTAGAACTTGCTAGGATTATTTCATGTGTAACTCTTTTTTTAATTGTATGATGATCAGTTTCATTTTGTCATGTGGAATCAGTATCTGTTGTCCATCTGTGGATTCACTTCAGATTAACAGTTGAAGAAGGTGTAAAAGTTGGCCTATTACATTCAATTAAATTCCAATTCACTTTTATTTATATAGCTCATATTTACAACATGTCATCACATAGCGCTTCAGTTGACAATCTTCAGTTTTAAATTTTTAATGTATTATAAATTGGGCTGCATCAGTGTGCTGAAACTGAATGCGTGTGCAAATAGTAATGACATATCCAAATATTGGCCATATAGATCTGGCTTTCAGATGTTAAATTGTTGTTCAATATATGTTAACCCTTAGGTCTCAATTTTTTTTTTAAAAGTTACACAGATTCAGACTCAGACTCAGACTTCTTTATTGTCATTCGACCCTTTACAGGATGAACGAAATGCAGAGGTCCTTAAAGACAAAAATGTCTGTGTCAAAAACAATGCCAAAAGATTTGTTTTCAGGATTTTAACCCTTTAAAGTGTGTTTACACGATGCCCTGTTGTTGTTGTTTTGTTATGAAAAAAAGCTGAAAAAATGATTTCTTTTCCATAAAGTAGGTGCTAAGTGAAAAAAAAATCTTTTTGTAATACAATCTGGCATGTGTCAATGATTAACAACATTTATTCTGATGCCTTATTGTTTTTT
>OMNN01083953.1:0-12029 GCA_900302755.1 Chromis chromis | reverse complement strand
AAAGTTGTTCTCTGTGATGAAAAACAATTTTTTTATTAACCGATTTAAATCTTTCTTTCACATTTCCATAAAAATATTGAAATTAAATACAACAAAAAGACATGACAATAATAATAATAATAATAATAATCTAACAATCTAACCTTTATTGATCCCCTTGGGTTCCTTCCTTCTCTGCATTCATCCTATTCAAAGTAAACCTTAACTATACATACTAGGAGCAGTGGGCTGCCACGGTGCAGCGCCCGGGGAGCAGTCAGGGGTTAAGGGACTTGCTCAAGGGCCCACAGTGGTGGTGACTGGGACAAGCGGTCACTCTCACTTTCCCACCTCAACCTCTTGCCAGTCCGGGGACTCGAATCGGCGACCCACCGGTTACAAGTTCGCTTCACAAACCACTAGGTCACTACTGCACCCTCAATTGCATCAGCTGTTAATATTGCACTTAGAAAATTTAAATAAACAGAAAAAAACTGATGAGTAAAGTAGTGTGTACAGCTTCTGTAAAATATAGAGTCGGGTAGCTGATATTTCTTAGAGTGTAGATCAATTTTGGTCAATATCTAAAGCCTCATTAGTGGTCCCGGGTGATCATTGCAGCCCAAAACATCAAAAATACTGGACAATTGATGGCTGGTAATTGTACAAGTGTGTTCAGACTGAATATAAAGCAAACTCTTGGAGCAGAGTGATTTTATGCAAAGCCAAGACATAAAAACATTTGCTTCATTAATATATACCAGAAGAGTCTGAGTGTTCCTGGAAAGTTCTGAAATCTGTTCATATCTGAGTGAACATGCATCATGAAGCTAAACGCTGATCAAGCAGGGATTTAGACGAGATGATGGCCTCATACAAAAAGATTCAAACAGTCCTGGTGCACTCAGAGTTTGTAGGTGGGTTGAAAATGGGGGTGTTATCGTCATACTTGTTCAATCAATACATCCGTGAAAAATAGCAGGAAAAAAAAATGGCAATGAGTGTGAGAAAATCCACACAGCATCACAGTTTGAGTTGACCTACAGAAATAGCAGCCATTAAGTCAACATATGTCTTCAATCATTGTGAAATAAATCGACTGCACCTCCCGACACCTACAGCAGCTTCCACAAACGCTGAAAATGAATCGGAGACGGATACGTCACTCGCTGCTGATTACTTGCGAGAGGAAGTGCAAATGAAAACCCTTCCAACTGACGAACAGGAACAAGATGTCAGAGTGAATGAGTGAAGTTAAACACAGTGCTTCATCGAATGAAAATTCTACATTACATAACGACAAAACATACTGTTTTTTGAAAACAACAGCCTACGAATATGAAATTCCTATGGGCTCTGCAAACTCCGCTGCACTGTTACTGGTTCTGACAAGTGCGGTTAACACTTATTTCCCTGCTTAAAGCCAGTTTACGGTTATGTAATCCCTGCCTATGCACAGACATTTTCAGGAAACCATCTCCATGTAAACAACATATTGCTGGTTTTATGTGAGGATAGGTCGCTGCTCTTTTGTAGAACTACTGTGCAGTAATCAATCCACCACCCACCACCTGCACCGACGACCTGAGGACTACTGTAGGAGTCTTCTCGGTCAATACAGCTTACTTAGGTTGAAATCATATTTTTCAGCTTCAACAGGGTACAGTGTACCCAAGGCTACCATCTGTACTTCCATAGCAGATGTCTCCTCCACTCCATCATCTGGGAGTCCTTGGGCCTTTAGGGGCCGTGCTGTCACTGTACCAGAGTGAACACAGCAGCCCAGTGAGCCAGTGTGCTGAGGACAAATAGAAGGACGGAGAATAAGAGGTCATCTGTATGGACATGAACAAAGCTCCATTCACTTGCACTGTGAGTATGCAAAGAAATATGAACATGAATGGAGGGAAAATGAATGCCGGAGTGTTGTTTTGCTGCCCAAAAAAATGAATAAGTTCTGCGTAATGTGATTCCATTACAATGGACACTGTTTCGCATAGAGACATGAATGGGCTGTGATGTGGACAGCTGTTATTGACAAGACAGGAAGGCTTAGAAGGGAGCTGCCAATGATGTGGCTCGGCCTGCCTCATACACAAAGTCCCCGGTAGCAGCGTTTAACCTTCGCAGGCCTTGGTTAATTTGCCGCGCCTCGCCCAGCACACAATCTCTCAATAAAAAAAACTGCAGTCTGGAGCTGAGAAGAATAGCTTCGCAGCGGAGCCACTCCAGCAGAGACACTATAAGGCAACTCGGGCGATCTGAGAAACCACTGTTCAAAAGCAAAAAAAAAAAAAACAATTGCAACCTCATTGCATCAGTTGGATGTTGGGTCCACAGGAGCATTGCTGAAAAATTCGTCATCCCCAAAGCCAACAAGGTCCTCAAAAGTTAAAACCCAAACAATGCTCTATGAAGTGATTGATCTTTGCAGCATAAACACCGTTTTTGAAAAAGGAGCCAAAGTCATTGTAATTCAAGAGACACACAGAACCACTGGGTTCCCTCTTCTCCCCATTTAGTGCTCTGACTTAGCTAAAACACATTTCACTGGATTAATCTGGTCCGCCTGGAAGGTGAAGATAAAATGTACTTCAGGCCAATATCAGCAGGAAGGACAAGGGGGGAGGGATAATCACATGGAGCAAAACTGTATCAGAGACATTGTAATGATAATTATTTATCGTCCCCCGTCAAGGTCAGGAGTCTTTCCTCGAGTTGTAAAAACTTTTGGACCTCAAACAGAACGATCCCGCAGTCTGCTTTCTCATTTTCCTTCTCGCCTAATGAGTGTCTGAATTGGAAAAAGGTGTATTGGAAAAAAAAAAGAGGGACAAAAAAACAATCCAGAAAGCACAAGGTCAACAACATACTTTGTCAACGACCCAAATGAATAAAGGTCCAGATAAAGAACAATGATTAATTGGTTCTGTGCATCAATGCAAGGCAAGGACAAACCGGCAACCTACTAATCAGCCCTCAGCAGGAGGCGAAGTGGAAAAGACAGCTTTTTAACACAAAGACAACATCCTCGAAAGACCTCTGTTGGCCTTTCGCTGCATCTGTCCACCACACCCAGAGGCACACTTTGCCCTGTTGTCTTGACACCATTTGCGACATTTTACACCAATCTGAACTTATATTCTACGTCTGGTAGGAGTTAGGAGACATTCGAGCTTACAGAGCCCCTTTCCGGTCTTGTTTTAGGGGGCGAGCAGGAGATGGTTTTCATTTCCGCCGACAGTCAGAGGGAAACAGAGCGGAGGGAGGAGGAGGAGGAGGAGGAGGAATATTTTTAACCGGCATGGCGACCGATGAATCACCTCAGCACCTACTATCTCCAGGGGGCATTCGGTGACGGGTGGGGTGAGAGGTGCTTGTTTTCAGGATGGAGGAGGAGGGAAACCAAACGTCACTTACCTAGAGAAAAAAACAGAGAGACAGAATACATAAATCAAGTGACATAACAAGACATAATGTAAAACAGGACTTCAAATGTAACAGAAAATAAAGAGAAACAGACACTCAAAGTTATAGGATGCCTGGGATAAGGATAGAGGGCTTTTTAACCTGTGTGATGCTGGCAATATGTACAACTTAAATGAACTTTAATGTAGGAATGGATCGCACTCTGATCAGGTTCAAAAAAGAGTGTTTTGTCGTAAAAGAAGAAAAAAAAACACTAACCAAAAGAAGGTAATGGCTAACTGTTGTTTTAGCTAAAATGTATGCATCGGGCAGATCTACATGATAGATCAAGACTAAACAAGGAAGAGAAGTTGTCGACCTTTACTTCCTTCAACCTGACAACACATTGCTGCTCACACACTTGTTATAGCAGAATGCCTGATTTCAGAATAATGCAAATGATCTCGTGATTGATGTTGTGGATACCCAACAGTAGAAGAGACTCAGTGAACCAGACTGTAATGTGTCATGCTGGACCTATTCTACCCCCAAATGTACACAGAAACACCTCTGAAGACCTCCACACAGAACAATGTTAAGGGTTCCAGAAGAGCCACTTCTCAAATCTCAACATTTCCTGTGAACCTGCACATGTCTGATTGGTAGATTTAACTGCGGTGAAGACACTAGTTAAAGATGGACAAGAAAACAAAAGTAAACATGCTACACACAATGATTATTACAGTCCCTCAAAAAAAAAAAAAATCCTGTCGTGCACTAAAATGGCTTTGATGCAACTCTACACTCTTTCTCCATTTCAAGCTACAGCTCGAGCACACCAGCTCACTAATGAATATGCTCAAACACCATAAAGGTACTCTACACAACAGCAAGTTGAAATATTGATGCCTTTCAGCCCTAAATGTTCAAACTGATGACAGATTCTGAAGAAGAATGACACAGAACACACCAACCATCACACTGACAGGATTAGTTCTTTAGGTTTGTAATGTATGGGACCTCGAAAGTCAGAAGCAGTATGGTTTCCATGTGGAAATGCCCAGCCTTGGTGGCATGTGTCTTCTAGGGTATGAAAACGAACATAATGTTAACAGATAAAGAACTAGATTTTTAACCAAAAGGGGGTCTTTAAAAGAATGGCAATCCTAAAAAATATAATTAAACATGAAGTCTGGCCTGGTGAAACTATAAAGCTTCTAAATAAACCCAAGAATGTAAACAAACAAGCATAGAAACAGATAACTGTGCCTCATAATATTTAAATTTTAAGTCCAAAGGATTTAAAATAAGTGAATCCTCTTATTTTTATGGTTTCATACATCATTAACTATAATATCCATCTGCAGAGGTTGGAATTCAGGAGATAATTAGACTTCGACTGGTTAAGAAATGAATCATGGTTACCAAGCAAAACAATAACAACAGCAATACAAGGACTTGTTTTCACAAGACAGAACACAATTACTGTCATTAAGGACAAAAAGACCACCTGGACTCACGGTTCTGAAAAAGATTGCTATGTTACTTAAATATATACATTACAGTAAAGCACATAATCTGACAATTTACTTGCAGAAACAGAAAAATGTATAAAGTCAAGGCCATTAACCCCAACATAGATGGAAAACAACACTGTACCACCAAACTAAACACACACTAATCATCCACTTCATACCAATTTTGTAGTGCGGTTGTAATCATGTCTTGCTGCCCTGGAAAATCCATAGTTGGGGGACTAAGTGCAATATACTGTACTGTAAGACTGTCACAAGTTAACATTAAAAACATATATAGCATTTTTGTGATATAAATTGATTTAGATTCACGCTTCACTAAGGACACGAGGAGAAAAGCAGATGGAATTGTGCATTCAGGTGTTGTCAATCTGTCACAGTTATGTTTGGATTGGATACATATGTGTTTTGAAATTGAAGTGCATCTGCTCCGAATGACAGACGTACAACTCAAAGGGCTTCAAAAAATAGTGAATATGGATGAAACACGAGGTATCAATAAAAAGGCGGAAAGCTGAAACGAAGTTATGAGCTTCTTACGACTAAACATGCCACGTCTATTAGCCTCTAGAGACAAGTTGGCACTTCCTGCTCCACAGTAGTAAATCTTTGATATATAAACCCAACAAAAGTAATAAAATGTGCAGTTTTTTGTTTTGTTTTTGTTATTATTTTTCTGTGAGCATGACAATAAAAACTACTAATGTAAGAGATGTGGAACTGTCATATTCTGGCCTCGTCAAAGCCCAGATTTGAATTTCATTTGAATGGGATTTGAAATGGAGAGTGCATGCAAGAAAACCCTCATATCTTGCAACTGACGGATTTTTGCATGGAAGAGTGGTTAAAAATTCCAGCGAACCAATGTCAGAGACTGGTGGATAAATATTATAAATGCTTGCAAGAGGTTATTTCTGCTAAAGAAGGCAATACTACGTTTTGATGCCAAGGGTGTACTTACTTTGTTGTTCCACAGACGTTTATTACATATGTTGAGATCTTTGTTGAAAAAAAATGAATGAAATGACTAAAATGCTATTTACTTTCATGGTTTGTAGTTGTCATAGTCAAAGTACTTCATAACTATAACGGAATTCAGCGTGGCATGCTTCCTTGAATGGCTTCTTTAGCACTGTGTTTTCTGAAAGACTATACCCATAAAGAAAAATGAAAGATGGTTGACTCAAGCTAAACTTTTGCAATGGCTCTTGCTCTAGAAGTACACTTTAGTACCATTGTATCATAGTCATAGATTTGGCACAAACTATAAAGCAAATGTATCAAGAGTGTGTGCAAACAACAACTAGTTGTCTCTGTTTTTATATGGTACGAAGTAGGAACAGACGGCAGCAGCAATGCCATAGTGAAAAACTCCAGATCTTCCAGTCTCGGCTCGCTCCTTTGACAGAAATACTATCTATCTAATTCAAGCGAGCGTAAAACATGGTTAATCGGTTGTGTGGCCATCTATCATGCTGCCAGCCACATGACTTGTGGATTTGAGACTGCAGAGAGACTTAACTGGGGAGAATGTTGGGATTTGCCAGAACAAGTCAGCAGGATATGCACCAGTGCACATCACTGAATATGTCTGCTGTGCATGTATGATACCCTCATCGTTTAGATTTCACAAGCCATTCCGAGAGAAAGATGATCAGAACGGGTTCTTCTACTGGGAGCGTTTAAGTATTTCACAGCTTGGACCACACGTGTGCAGTAAAGTGAGTTTTTAAAGGTAAAGTTTGAAAAAAATTCACCCCACATTCAACCTACACAATCTCAGCTCCTTTCAATACAGCGATTCTTGTCCCAGCTCAAACCTTCTCATACTATCACTGAGAAAACCCAGCCGACCTGTGAAGGAGACCAATTTCTATGTCTCGCTCTGTTTCATTTTTTTGGTCATCCCCCCAGGAACGTGGATTGACAACGGGTAAATTGAGAGCTTCGCTTTTGGCCTCACGTCCCTCTTCACAATGGTATAGTATAAGGCAAATGCTGCACCAGTCTACCCGTCTATCCTGAGTTTCATCTTCCCCTCAGATTTCAGAGAGGATTTCCGGAACAGGTAGACTAGATTCAGTCACTTTGTCAGTATCAGTTTGGAAGACTGAAAGTACTTTGGGCAGTACAGAAAGAAAAAGACACTATCCTTTTTATATCTTTTAACTTAAACCAAACAGTCATCTGCCAAATCTGACGTTGTTCCAAGTTATAGCTGTTCATTTCCCAGAATTAAGCATCTCATTGCTAAAACCCTGAAAACACCTGTAGGCCGTAACATATTTGATGTTTTAATGTGAGACAAGCCTCCAATAAAACCAGACACATTTAATACCATTGGTTTAATATTCTAGGAGGGGTATGCAATGACACTGTCCATTTTGTAAATTCAGAGCAATACCTTTCTTTTGCTGGCATTGTATTGGCAATAACGGCAGCATTGCCCACCATTATCCTGCAATTTCAAGATGGAATGACATCTCTTACTTTGTCTTCAGTCTCATGTAATCTCAATAAAGAGGGTTGCTGCTTGAAAAGCTGTCAAAATAGAGGCCCTCATATATATGCAAATATGTAATAAATACAATCTGCTGTGCTGAGAGCATGGCTTAAATAAACCGGGTAGGGCAAAGGATGGATGGATGGAAACCCCAAACAGCCCTCCCTGCAGTGATGCAGCTGTTGGCAGGGAGCTCTGTGTCTGTCTTCGCCTACCCATGCCTGTGCTGCCCCAGTCAGTTGGATGGCCAATCATTGGACGGCACTTATTCCTCAACAGATGGAAGGATGCTCTTGCCAAAATTTTGTAGTGATGCCCCTGTGACCTCTTGGAGCTCCCTGAGCGGGAGCCCGTCTGCTGACTCCTGCTGTGGCCCTCTCCCAGGGTCATGCAGGGTTAGTGTGCATGGAAACAGGACAAATCACAGCCACGGGCTTGTAGTCACTGAAGTCGATTGTGTGCAGCGCTCGTCTACGGGGAAACAGTCGCTCTGCAGTGCATCCTCATCTCTGACTTGCACATTTGCCTACAAATGCACAACATGGATGACGGTTCGTTCTCTTAATGAGGTCTCCTCTGTCACTCTTCTAATGATTAAGAGGGCACCACATGAGGTTCTTGTAAGGCAATTACTGTGCAGAGCAAATGAGTTTTTAAAGAACTACACAAGGGTTTTGCATGCTTGATATGATTTGCTAGGGATCTGTCAAACCAAACTTCTGAATTCGGTTTGATACTTGCCTAGAGATATGGATACTGAAATGAAATCACAGCAAAATCTAAGGAAAATAAAGAATTACATCAGGACTGAATTATTACCATAGTGGCTTCATACATTTTCATATCCAACCAAAACTGCAGGAAATACTGCATTTAAGCTCTTCACATGTTCAGGTGAAGAATAAATCCTTGCAGAGATAAGAGCAGCAGTACTTTAGTGCACATTTTTAAATCTCCCACGTTCACTCTTTCTGCAAGAATCCAGTGTTAGAACTCGTGTTGCTGATTTGCACACTGAGAAAGGCGGATTTTTAGCAAATAGCAGCGACGTAAGTTAACATTATCAGTGTGAATGCTTCCACTGGTTTGCCCTTAAGTGTCTTATTGAACTCCAATGGTGCAAAAAGTTCACTTGTCACATAGTACATAGTGTCAGCTATGAGTGAAATGATGCCAGTTTTGTGTTGGGCATCTACTTTGTGGAAAAGAGTGCTTGCTTTTGTAGCCACAGCTCTCATTTTATCACCATGAAAGCTGCAGTGTGCTTATGAGAAAAGCAACACTACTGAGTGTCAACGTACCATGCAACGCTACAGGGCGATATGAAAATACTGGACAAACTAAGACTTCAAACTTACATGGCATACCTTTTCGTTTCAGATATTATACTGACATTCCAGTTCGAGGTGAAGGTTGTCTTTTAAGCTCTTTGTGTCTGTGCAGGCGGGACATCTCTCAGATTTGAAAGTCAACTAGCTGCCTCATCACTAACCGAGTTAAACGCTTTTGTGCCCTCATTCTGCCATTTGCATAAAGCCTGTTGCGATTCTCCTGGAATGATCATACAGCGCCCTGTCCTTTGATATACAAGTTCTGAAAGCATGCTGGGAGCCGTTGACGGGCAGCTCAAACTAATGCATGTAATACTTTGAAATACACGACACCACTAAATGTTCCCTTTCTGTGTGACGGGATTCTAAAACGTCTATTTTTACTCCTCCTATGTTGGGGGAAACGCAGTCTGGCATTAACATCTTTAGCCAATCAATCAGCGATCTGAGCACAGCCGGTGTAAAAAGCTCCGTCAGCAAAGTGAACTGAGATTACTCTTTCACGTGACTGCAAACAATGTCACACCACCGTCCTCATTTGCAGTAGGATGCTTCATTAGCCTACATGCAAACTGAAAACAAAACCCTGATACTTGAAATGCAATGCAAGCAGATGTAATGGAGTTACAGAGCTGTTGCATTATTAAGAGAGGTGCCAGATAGAAAATGCTAAGTACTCAGGTTATTTATTTATTCAGCCAGCAACTTAAAATATTGACACTCACCTTGATTTAAAATGCATTTAGTGCTTAAACACAGCCAAGACTTCCCACTGTATGCATACTCAGAGAAAAGCACAGAAAAAGTTGTGTCTTTTGGAGCACAAAAGCTTGTAGCCTGGGAAGTACCTTACACAAGCACATTACAAGCCAGATTTTTGTACCTCTAACCCCCAGGAGTCACAACTGCACACTACTGCTTCTGTTTAATGGGGCCATTTTTGAGCGTGAAGGCTCCGTTCTATTTATACACATTGCTGCTTCTTGCTTCGGATGCAGAGCAACCTCAAACATGTTCACTCATCTCGGTTGATGGGAGAAGTTACAATGCTTATTTATGGCACAAGAGCCTGACTTTCGTGTTTGTCTTTTTGATCATTAATGGCATTGTACTTGTATCATACTATACATAAGATATCTTGGGAGTTCTTTCTACTTCTAGCCATGGTTGTACTGTTTCCATAGAGGTACAGGACTTTGTATTGCATTTTAAAAAGACCAGAAACCGCTTGGGCAACTCCGGTCCTCGAGGGCCACTATCCTGCATGTTTTAGATGCTTCCCTCTTCCAACACACCTGATTCACAAGATCAGGATCGTTATCAGGCTTCTGCAGAGCTTGATGATGAGCTGATCATTTGAATCAGGTGTGTTGGAAGAGGGAAACATCTAAAACATGCAGGATAGTGGCCCTCGAGGACCGGAGTTGCCCATCCCTGCTGTAGAGGGTTGGTCCATCTTTCTATACAGTCTATATTTGGTGCAAAACCTCTACGTATTATTATACTTCATGAACAAATGCATCTCTTCTGATGCCATCTGGACTTGTCATCTTGAGTGAAACCACATTCTTCCATTATTGCACATCAGCTACCATGATCATTATTCACAAATACGTTTCCCTTCCCTGATGTCTGCTGTCATTATTTCTGGGTCAAACAGAAGCAAGATTAATCAGATTCCTTCATATTGCCATACATATTTCACAGAGGCTATTACAGTATGAGACAGTCTGTAGACAGATATGTATAAGAGGATCTCAGTCGTGTGTCGGCTCCATTTCTTCCCATCATCATCTCATTTCTTATATTTAATGCCGCCACCACCACCACTCTTGATGAGCAAATGAGTCATGGTTACTAATATTCTATGGAAGGAAACGAGCTGCTGAAATGAGTTGCAGTTAGGTTGGTGAATGGGCTCCGCGATGGGAGGAGGGTGTCTCTGTAATTCACATGTGAATGGACGACAGATATGGTGATCCATCATGACAGAGGGGAGAAGTGTCGGCTCAGATCAGAGGACACAACATCAGCAGTGATCAAAATCTTTAGCTCGTGCATGTAAAGAATATTCAAGTTGAATGTGAAGGTGGAACATGCAGTGATTTTGTGTTTTAATAGTGATTCTGGATGATGAAGCAGTAAAAAAAAAAACATGATTAATAGCACGGAAGTGGAAGTGGATGGAGAGTAGAGGTTAATTAACTGTTCATAAACGTCTTAAATCTCCGTACAATCTCAGTGTAGTGGTCAGTATAACAAACAAACAAGACAAGACATACAACCTTGCTCCACACTTTGACATTTGGGAGTGTCTTTCTTTTACGGCAATGCAGGCCTGTGATTAACCATCACTTGTAGATCTTCCATGTAAAAGTGAGCAATGTTAACTGGTCAATGGTAAGGATAAAGTGTGTTCACAAAACTTTAAATCCTAGAAGCTCCTATAAAGTTTTTCTCTCTAAACTACCAATAATTGTTGAATAATTATGGCAGCAATAAATTAATTAATTTAGCAGCTTTTTCTGGAGCTTCTAACCAGATTTCATGATTGTAACAATGTTATGACATTTAGGAGCAGGGTTAGGGTTCATTTTATATCATACAGTGGACGTCCTTAGTCAATAGAAGACAAATGAATCTATAGAAGGTATAAAATTGAATGTCTCATTGAACATTTTAAGGAAAAATAGACTATTATTTTAGTTTTGTACAATTTTTGAGTGACAAAAAATGAAGGCAGCACCAAGGAAAAGTTTGGGCACCCAAAGACGTTTGAGCTATCATGACTTTTACCAAGATCTTAGACCCTATTAAGCTTGTTTGGGCTCTGACTTGTTCACAATCTTTGTTAGAAAGGGCCAGGTGACGCACATTTCAGAGCTTTATAAATACTTCTCAAAACTTGTCCCAACAATCAGCAGTCCTGCGCTCCTCTAAACAGCTGTGTAGCACTCTGGAAGTTGAAACAGCTGATGTCCACTAAGCAGGGAAAAGGCTATATGAAGATAGCAATGCATTTTCAGGAGACTGTTTCCTCAGTTCAAAATATAATTAAGAAATGGCATTTAACAGGGACAATGGAGGTAAAGTTAGACCAAGAAAACTTCCTGAGAGAACTGCTCATAGGATTGCTGGAAAGACAAATCAAAACCACGCTTTGACAGCAAAACACCAGCAAGACACCAGCACAAATGACGCTTTTGGAAAAGATATCAGCAGAAAACCTTTCCTGCATCCTCACCACAGAATGCAGCATTAGAGGTTTGTCAG